>PVKM010029061.1:0-17954 GCA_004027735.1 Carollia perspicillata | reverse complement strand
CTGCAGAGTCACAGCCCCCTGAGGATTACATTTGTGGTACAGCAGAGGAGGAGGAGGAGGAGGAGGAGGAGGTGAGTGGGGGGGCCGTTCTCCCAGCGTCGGCCGGCCCTGCTGCGGGGGGCCTGGTGGGGGCGCTCTGCTGTCCTGCTGTGCCACGCGGCAGCCCCACTCCTCTGGATTCTGCTGCTCTTCCTGCAGCTCCACCCTGAGGCTCTTCTCTGGGATTCTGAGCACAGAAACAAGGGCATCACCTTGAACCCCCTGGGGCCTCGTGGGCACAAAATGTGCTGGCACGTGGCGTGACTGACCCTCACAGCAGTTGCTCAATTGGTGCTATACGTGCCCAGAAGGCAGCTGTGGAAACTGAGGCGCTAAGGGCTCACTGTCCTGCCCGTGGCAGCAGAGCTGGGGCTGGAGGCGGGGTCTGGCCTCGGCTAAGCTGAAGCCCAGGGAATTGCCTTGTGGTTCTTGTGTTATTTCTTTAGCATCAGATCAGTTTAATAACCTGTCCTCCCTTCTCTCTGGCCTCTTCCCTCCTTCTTTCCCTGTGTCTCCGTTTCAGCTCCAGAGGATGTTACCAAGCCTGAGCCTCACAGGTGGGGCCGGGTGGTGGTGTGGTTGGGGGCCTAATATAAGGAGAAGCTGCAGGTACCCTAGGTACCTGGGCCGGGGATGAAGGGGGGCTGGGCGCAGGCCCAGGGCTGGGACTAGGTGAGCCTGGGAGGCAGTTCCTAGGAGTGGCATTAGAGCTCTGTCCACCCCCGCCCTCTGCAGAAGCGGTGCAGCCTGGGCCCCCCATGGCACCCTATTCTTTACCCAAAGAGGATGTCAAGTGGCCACCCACTCTCCAGCCACCTGTGGCGCTGGGCCTCCCTGCTCCAGACCCCTGCCTCCTGGGCTCTGCCCCTGGGGATCCTGCTGCCTTTGCGGAGCTTCTCCCTGAGGTTCTGCCGAGCCTGCAGCCTGGGCCCCTGGCTGGCAGCCTGTCCTCCCAAGGCGAGCAACTCCTGCCTGACCTGCTGATCAGCCCCCACATGCTGCCCCGTAAGTAAGGAACCTCGGGCAGGAGGGCTGGGCCAGCTCAAGCAGGGCTGGGGATCGGTTTGCCAGGAGGTTGGAGGGTGGCAAAGAGAAGAACAAAGATGCCCATGCCAGTCCCTCCTGGCGGGGGTGGAAGTGGGAGAAACAACGAGATGACCCAGACACTGGGCAGAGAAAGTTATGGGCTGCAGAATGGGCAGGGGCGGGGCTCACAGACCTGGTGGTCCCGTCCCTCTGCCTCTCACAGTTACTGACCTGGAGATCAAGTTCCAGTACCGGGGGCGGCCACCCCGTGCCCTCACCATCAGCAACCCTCACGGCTGCCGGCTCTTCTACAGTCAGCTGGAGGCCACCCAGGAGCAGGTGGAGCTCTTTGGGCCTGTGAGCCTGGAGCAAGTGCGTTTCCCCAGCCCTGAGGACATCCCCAGCGACAAGCAGCGCTTCTACACGAACCAGCTGCTGGACGTCCTGGACCGTGGGCTCATCCTCCAGCTACAAGGCCAGGATCTGTATGCCATCCGCCTGTGTCAATGCAAGGTCTTCTGGAGCGGGCCTTGTGCCTCAGCTAATGGCTTGCACCCCAACCCCATACAGCGGGAGGTCAAGACCAAGCTCTTCAGTCTGGAGCATTTTCTCAACGGTGAGGGCCCCACATCGTGTTCCTCCCGGCCTCCTCTCACCCAGGCACACAGTTCTAGCCTCCAATTAATGGTTTTGTTCCCTCTGCAGAGCTCATCCTGTTCCAGAAGGGTCAGACCAACACCCCTCCACCATTTGAAATCTTCTTCTGTTTTGGGGAGGAGTGGCCTGACCACAAACCCCGAGAGAAGAAGCTCATCACTGTACAGGTACGACCCAACCCCTGGCCCCACAGTGGAGGCTCGGGGCTCTCCAGGCAGTTTGAACATGGCAGCCAGTGGTAATCAAGGCCCAGGGCTCCCCCCACACAAGCAGCCTTCTTACATAGCATTAATTGGTGCCCCTGCCCCTGACGGATGCAGTCCGCCACCTGCCCCCTGGTGGATGTCCTCGGGCACGGCTGGACTTGACAGCCCCATCCAGGTTCTCGCTGTTCTGTCTCTCTGTTCCCCAGGTGGTGCCCGTCGCCGCTCGACTGCTGCTGGAAATGTTCTCGGGGGAACTTTCCTGGTCGGCCGATAGTATCCGGCTACAGATCTCAAACCCAGACCTCAAAGATCACATGGTGGAGCAGTTCAAGGAGCTCCATCACATCTGGCAGTCCCAGCAGCAGCTGCAGCCTGTGGCCCAGGCCCCTCCTGCTGGCCAGGGGCCCTGGCCAATGCACCCAGTTGGCATGCAGTGAAGCTGCACATAGTGACTGAAGCAGGCTTCCTAGGAGGCTATGCGGACTGCTGTGGAGGTGTGATGGCCCCACTGGGCACCTGCCTCGCGGCAGGGTCCTATCTCTGGGTCTCCTGGAAGCAGACTTGGGCCAAGGAGACGAAGAGGGGTCCGAGTTCCAGATTCTCCCTGCGGAAGCTGAGGGAGGCTGGGAGCCAGTTCTGCTCTGGGGGCTCTGACTTCTGGACATGCCTGTCTGCGAGCTCCGGTGTGCTGGCTCTGAAGGAATTCGGCCATCAACACCAGTGAGCAGGGAAGCGCTTCCCACGACGCCGGGGCCTAACCGTACAGAGGAAGGGGCCCCAGCGTGCCCCCATTTCCTCTGGCAGAAAGCCTAGAGCTCTGTGGCAGGTTCCCCTGGTGAGGCCTCCACAGGGCATGGGCCTGATTTGGGGGTTCCCTAGTTTGAGCCTCACTTCCTCACCTTTCTGAGACAGATTTGAGCACTTAGGCATTGCACCAGATTCTTAAGGCTGGCAGCTACCTCCTTTCTTGTGAATCCAAGAACCTGGGGTAGAAAGTGGAATTTTATGTATTTTTGGATTAATAAATGATACAAACACACTCAGCTGTCTCTTTACTTTTTCCAGCACTTGTTTCCATGCTGTTCTACAGACCCTATTTCTGATGCCAGCTGGCCCTGTCCCCAGCACCTGCCCTCCACCCCTGGGGCCGCTGGCACAGGGAGGACCTGCCTTCCAGGTCGGTGAGTCAGTGCGCCTTCATGAACACGCCCCAGGCTGGCTGCTTTCCAGGAGGAAGCTGGCTAAAGCAAGGGTGGAGATTTTTAAACGGGCACAGAATCTAAAATCTCGTCCAAATCAATTTTCCCATAGAAAAGGGGGAAAAAAGGGCTGGTATTTCAACTACATGTAGGGCTGTGACAGTGTCGTCCTCATGTATAAATCATATGCTATTAATCTAGTAGGACAATGCATGCAAATTGGTAGCTCCTTATTTGAACATGGCTCATAGATGTACTTTTCTGGCCTAAACAATTGTGTTGTTGTTGTTCATCTTCTTGTTACAGAAGATTTCACACATTTGTCAAAGTAGAGAGACTGGTATGATATCCTCAAGTAGTAGCTTCAACCATTATCAATTTGTACAGTCTTTCTCACCTAAACTCCCATCCATACCCCCCAACTGGAGATTATTTTGAGGCAAATTCTCCATGTAGATTTTCATGTGTAAATAGTCAGAATCTCTCTCTAAAGGACGAGGACATTCTTTAAAAAAAAGCAAGTATCACCTGACCTAATGTGACAAATTTTTATCGAATACCTGAAACATAAGATGCTAGAGAAATTTTGTTCTTTTGCAGTTTACTTGGGAAAGAAACTGCACTGCTTGTTCTGCGTTCTGCTCCTGCCCAGATGCCGCCCACCGCGCCTCTGCGGTGTTGGCGCGCCTGGTCGCTCCCATTCCCTGTAAACCGGTACGCTGACCCAGACCCCGGAGTCCAGGGGCTCCGCTGTGTGCAGGCTTTTGTTCTGACCACGTATTAGTGGGCCTTTGAGCTGTTCCCACCTGTAGTTATTGTACATCATGCCTCACGGAACAGGCTTGTACGTATTTGGGTCTTTCCGTAGTTTTGTCCGTGTCTCTTTAGGATGAAGTCCTGGTAACGGAATTTCTGGGCCAAAGCAGAAAGATGTGTGTAATTGTGCCAGATATTGGCAGAATCCTGACACACCTATCAGTGGCCTGTTTTCCCAGTCTCGCCAGCAGATGCATTAACTTTTTGGGTTTTGCCGACCTGATGAGTAAAAGAATCTCAGGGCCACTCCTGGTTAGGAGTGAGGCTGAGTGTCTTCAGACTGTCAAGAAGCCTGTGCAGATTTTTATTATCATTTTAAAAGTTTTCAACTTAGACTTACAGATAAGTTGCTTATAGAGTTCCTGTACACCCTACACCTGGTTTCCCCAACTGTTAATACCTAACATTACTAGGGTGTATTTATCACAACTAATGAAACAATATGAATACACTATTAACTCCCTTCTCTATATTCAGATTTAATTAGTTTTTATCTAGTTCTGTTCCATAGTCCCATCCAAATTATCAAATTATATTTAACATTTATTCATCTTTGTTAGCCGCCACTGGTCTGACAGTTTCTCAGACTTTCCTTATTTTTCAGGGTATATTTTACTTATTTTTTTTATCCTCATGTGTGGACATTTTTTCATTGCTATTTTTAAATAAAGATTTCATTTATTCATCTAGAGAGAGGGGAAGGGATGAAGAGAGGGAGAAACAGTGATCAGTTGTGGGACCTGGTCCACAACCCAGGTATGAGTCCTGACTGGGAATTGAACCTACCACCTTTCATTTATAGGATGATGCTCCAACCAGCTGGGCCACACCGGCCAGGGCTTGAGGGTATATTTTAGAATGTATCTCGCTTGGGTGTACCTGATGTGTTTATCATGGTTTTTGTAAGAGAGACCACAGAGGTGAAGTATTGCCCTCGCCGTATCATATTGAGGGTACATACTATCACCATGACTTAATTACTGTTGATGTTGACCTTGATCACCTGGCTAAGGCTGCCTTTGTCAGACTTCTCCAAAGTGACTTCTCTTACCCCTTGTCCATACTGCACACATGTACAGAGGTTTCAGAATTGTTAACCCAAACCCTTTAAGAAACTTGACCGACTAGATCAAGTACAGGGCTTACTTACACAGAGGTCCTCCTGTCTTCAACCTTAGTTTTCAGCCGTTTACCATGGTTAGCACCTTCCTCCCCATGGGCCTGGGCGGCTCTATTTCCTCTTCAGATTGAAATTCGTTGTCAACACTTTAAAATTAAAGATGTCACTTATCTGATTTCCAGCTTCTTTCAGAAAGTTGGCAAATTCAGAAACATCGTCTCCCGTTTCCCAATGCCAAGCAGCAGCTGGCACTTTAGACGGGAACGTCCCCATCAACAGCCGAGCCCGTTTCTCTCCTTTCACTGCCTTGTCCTCGAAGGCCTTTGAGTCTGCAGCCCTCGATAAACGGTGGGACAGGGAGCCCGCGCACAGATGAATTATGGAAGCTTGGGAGCAAAGTCTGCACTAGGTGACCGTTTGTATACAGGTTTCTCCCACTCTGCTGGCAGCTCTTGGTAGCCGAAAATCTTCCCTGGGCTTCTGCTTTTTGACTTCTTAAAAAATAAAAACAAAAACAGACAGCACACCTGGCTATCATTTTTTTTTTTTTATTTATTTATTTTTAGAGGGAGAGGAAGGAAAGGAGAGAGGGAGAAAAACATTCATGTACAAGAGAGATTGACCAGTTGCCTCCGGCACTCCCCCAACTGGGGACCTGGCCTGCAACCCAAGCACGTGTCCTGACTGGGAATTGAACGGGTACCAAATTTTGGTTCGCAGGCTGGCAATCAATACACTGAGCCATACCAGCCAAAGATGTCATTTCATATAGATCTGTGTTGTAGTAGCTAGTTGTGGATGAACACGACCCCAAAACGGGGAACATGACCCATTCCAGAGGTAAAAGGACAATGGGTGTTGAAATTCAGCGCCCCTAGCTATGCTAGAATCCCACCTGGTGGTGGCCTTTGACTGTGCTGGTGTTGAAGCTGGAACCCACACAACACTGATGCTCACAGCCCTGGGGTGAACACTCAGTTTCCCTCACTTCTGCCCAGCCCTCCTTCACAAAGTTCATCCTTGTATCCAAGTAAACACTCCCTTTTAACTCAAGACTACTTCCTCTAGCACAGCTTTTCACCGACACGAGTAACTGTGCAGTATTCATAGAGTAGGAGACGATATTGATGGCTTTTCCCATTTTTGTCACAGGATTTTCTTAGAAGCAACTTCTCTCATTTGTTGAAAATGTATCTAAATTAAAAAAAACCCAGACACACTTTGTTGCATAATCTGGGATTTTTAACTTCTCTAGACTTTGACTTTCGTTTCTGTAAAACAGTTCAGTCAAAACAGGGCCACACGAGGTGGACGTGCGTGTTGCACTCACGGGTGCTGATGCCCTTCGAGAGCTCGTGCCCCGTGATGTCTTACCTGCCCTGCATTCTCAGTTACTGAACTTCACAGAACAGGTACGAAAACACCGCGAGCTGCTTTTCTTCAGTGTCATCTTGCGGAGACTAGCCCCAGTGGGTAATCTGCATTTCACACAATCGTGACTAAAATTTCTTGGCTAAGGCAATCATGGAAATGAGGGGAAAAACCTGTGGGGACTTTGTGACTTAAGTAATTCAGGTGCAAGGCTCCTGTTCTTATTCCAGTAGACAAGGGGACACGGGAACACAGTATGCACATTAGGGCACATGATCGCAAACAGGTCATTTAAAAAAATGAATCTTGAGAATAATTTTTTCATTGCTTTTAGAGAGGGGGGTGGGGGGGAGGGAGGGAGGGGGAGAGAGAGAGAGAGAGAGAGATAAACATCAATGTGAGAGGGAAACACTGATTGGTTGCTTACTGGATGAGCCCCATCCAGGGATCGGACCCACTCCCTAGGCACATGCCCTGACTGAGGAACAAACAGGTAACCTTTCAGTTTATGGGATGACGCTCCAACCAACTGAACCACACCGGCCAGGGCCAAATAGTTCCTTTTTAAATTAAAATTTAGGTGGGTATCCTTGCAGTAACTATTTTTAAGAACTAGTGTGAAATACTCTGTGAGAGAGTGTGCGCAGTGAGGCCCTGACCCCATGAGCGAGATGCGAGTCCTGGGTTTCAAAGCTAGGGCTGTGGAGATGCCGTCCATCTAGGAGATGCACACCACACACTGGTGTTCAGTGGCCAGAGAGCGTAAGCCCTCCACAGGTCCTGTCAGTCCCTGATACAAGTGGGTCATAAAAGCCAAGTTCCTTAAACAAAAAAGTCAACCGGCTGCTGTAAGGACCAGGCTTTCAAGTTTTACTGTTTACCCAGAAAATGAGAGGAATGTCTGGGGTGTTGTGTTGATCCCCAGTAACTGATTATCTCATTCCAAACACCATTTTGCAGTTAAGTTTTTCCCTCCCTTCCAATAATTCCTCTTTAGAGAATAAAACTCTAGGTCCTATTGATGTTATGCAGAAAACTTTGTTTTGCTGATTTCAAATATTAGATGCAGCTCTGCAGTCAAGATTATTAGCTCAAAGCCCAATCACTGTATCACACCGTATGATCACATTTATATACAAGTTAAGAAAATGCAAACTGATCTACAATGACGGAAAGCAGATCGGAGGCTACCGGGGCATGTGGGAGGGCGGGGAGACGCATGGGGAGTAAAGACTGAGTTCACTGTCTCGGCTGTTAATGATTTCATAGGTGCGTCCTATGTCGAAGCTTATTAACGGTCCACCTTAAGTACGTGCAGCTTTCTGCACGTCAGCTGTACTTGAACAGAGGCTTTGTTTTGTTTTAAACACCAAATGCTCAGGGGTTAGAGAACAATCAGTCTACCTGGTGGCCACTGTGGGAAGAACATACCACATTTCTGATCAACATGCCGACGGACCCATTCTCTTTTCCACTGAGGCTATATGGAAAGAGAAACGGAGCATGAAGAGTTTTAAGGCGAACCAGGAGAGTAAAAGATGCAGGAAGAGCCACTCCCCTAAAATACGAAGAGACCGTGGCGCTGAGGACAGGGCGCTGCCTTTTAAACTCCACCCCGGACGGTCAGACGACAACTACGTGGTCCGGCTGCACCATTTCCACACTACGAGGCAGTGGAAGGAAGTAAAAACAAACACTGATTAAATTTTAAAAATTTATTTTTTCTCTTCTTTTTGTTTTTTTCCATTGCTGATTTGTTCTCGAGATGGCTACACTGCCAGCCAGAACAGAGCGCTCACACGTGACGCCTGTGCAGGGCCGCGGCTTCTTTAAACAGTAAGATCTGCTTCGGGCTTTGCGCGCTCACCTCATCCCTATGAGGTCTAACGATTCCCACATTTTTAAGTAAAACACAGTTTAGCCCTGTAAACACTTCCCACATTCCCACTCTCTTTCGTTCTCTCATGTCTGTGGGTGACACGTTAAAAAAAACTCAAACTCAAACTCAAACTTAGACCACATACTCGTGTCCCACTCACCGCAATTTCCGCCCTCCTCTTCAAGGCTGACGGTGGCCGTGGAGTGGAAACGGACTGGGGGACTGAACAGGACAGTCAGGGTTGGGGGTACATGAGTTTTGGCCCTGGCGGGTCCCAGTATCACTGATGTGACCACGATACAAAACAGAAAAGGTCCTTGTTTACCTCTCCCTGTCCAAACAACTCTAAAGGTGGCAAGAAACAGCTGGGGAGGATGGGAGAAATTTCTACTCACTTTGTTAAAAGAGAAGGGGAAACGAGAAAGGAGGGAAGATGAGAGAGAGAGAGAGAGAGAGAGAGAGAGAGAGAGAGGAGGAAACACGGTAAGAAACTCTGAGAGGTGACCCTGACCCTTTCTTCCAACTGCAGCTACTGAATTCATTTGAGCTCCCATTTGCCGTGGTTTTTGTCACTGCGTGTGCACACGCATGTTCGTGTGTGTGCACGTGCGTGTCGTCTGCTACTAGACGGATGTTTCACTTTTGGTTTCAGTTTAGTTTTCCTTTTTTATTTCCTTAAAATTCTTTTTCCTTTTAGAAACAAGTTCACCAGGAAGCCAGCTCCCCTCCCACCACGCCGGACAGGCTGCAGCCATCTTTTTAAAAACTGTGCTGATTTTCCCTCGCACCCCAAACAGGAACTCCTCAGGATGGCCTCGGAAGGCTGGAGTCTCTCCCTGTCTGGTGGGATGCCCTGGTGGCGGTGAAGGCCCCTCTGCCACAATGGAGGTTTCTGATTGTGGGACACAGTCTGGTTTTTGTTTTCTTCCTGTCTTCTAATTAAAAAAGACATTCCTGGCAAAAGAGAGAAGACAGTCAACACCTATGGTCTGGGAGACAGTGAGCATTTTACAAAATCAAGGCAGGAGTTTCCCTACTGGCTCAGGCACCTCATCCTGACCTGTCTTGAGAACTCAGTAAAACAAGAAGTTGGATTTTTTACTTGTGATGTCAAGGGAGCCACCGCTGTAGCGGAACACCGCCTCCGGGGCTCTGCTGCCCTCGGGGCTCTGCGGGAACTGGGGCTGGTAAGTGGGGGGCAGAGGCTCAGCCAGTAGGTCTAGGATGCCCACTCCACACCAATCAGAAAATATCCACCCCATTCTATTTAAATATTGGGGTTTCGTGTAAGATTTTACTTTAAAAGAAGGCTTTGCCTGCTGCTAAAAAAAAAAAGCTTAAAACCAATGCTTTAGTCTCCCTGGAAAAGGACAGTGCTGCAGAAACAGCAGGTGGCATGGGTAAGGTGTTAAGCAGAGGACTCTGGCACCAGCATGTGTTTATTTGAGTTGCGGCTCCATCTACACTGAACGTGACATCACGCGAATTGTTTAGTACCTTGCAACCTCAACTTCCTCCTCTGTAAAGTGGGAATAATAATGGTAACTAACCCAGGAAAACTGGATAGGGGTTATCTTAGTTAATACATACAAAGCACGTAGAGCAGTACCTGATACACAGTAAGGGCTCCGTGAAATGTTGGCTGTGAACACTCACAGCTGTCCACCCACAGTGTGTCACTGTTAGCTTTCACAGACACTGTAAAGCCTAAGGGTCCGGACGGTATCACTACCCACTGAAGAACCAGAGCACTGAGATACTCTACTGCCTGGTGCGGTGAGCGAGGCCTTGCGGAGCAGCACCTCACCTGCTGCTGCACTTCATCTCAGAAGCCGCCAGTGAGAGTGCTGTACATGCACAGAGGGCTGACTCCTGGCAAAATAAACTCTGCCTAAGACCACAAAGGGCAGCCTCAGTGGCATCCAAATCCCACTGTCCAGTCCTTTCCTCAGTTCGGCTTCTTCCTTTGCATGAGAATCAGGAGACCGGAAGCACACGGAGAAAACCGATGATCAAGAGCGACAGGGGTGCCAGCTCCGTCCCGGCCCTCTGCCTCGGCCCAAACCTGGCATTTCAGTGTTCCAATTGTGAAAGTGGTAAGAATAAGCATGTCTGCTCATTAAGTCTGAAAGGTCAGTTTAGGAGAGGGGTGCTATCATGGGAAACTTGAGGTCACCACTGTGTTCACCGAAGTAGCCAGGTTAAAAAATACTTACTTGTTTGTTAACCATACACACTTACAATCCTAGCAGTGTCTGTAAGAGGAAGAGGGGGAGGAAATTTTTTGGAGATATTCTGCAACAGTAACTTCCTTATGGGGGTGAAGTGGCACCGAAAAGAAGCTGACAGTTATCTGGCTGTGTTGGCTCGAGGAAATCAGGGCCCTGCATTTCCCAGCTGTTCCGCAGGGTTAAATTGTTAGGTCTTTCCCCGACTCCAGCTATTGTGCTAGTCCCATCACGGGCATTAAATCTATGTCCTCCCCCAGCACCCGACAGCCAGAGGAAACCCGGGAACCGAGCACCACTCACCTGGGTGACAGGCACGGTGCAGGAGCGTGAGCTATCGAAACAACCTGGTGAAGTCTCGCAAGGCCCAGCAAACCTGTTTACATTCCTCCGCACTGGAAGAGAAACGGGAGGTTGGGCCCGAGCCGATGACAAAGACGTAACACTCAGAAAAACACCTGCAACTTCGACTCTGCTCCCCATCTTTCTGTAACTCAAGGGGGAATATTAACTACTAGATATGAGAATAATTGTAAGCTGTGTGGTCCTTAGAGAATGGGCTCTGGAGAAAAACTGCCCAGGTCAGAACCCGGCTCTCCAGTGTCCTTGACCAAGTTACCAATCTGCCTCGCTTTCTTCATCTGCTGTATACCTCATAACGTTCTGAGAATAAAAACAAATCAGTTCACAAATGTAAAGGGATTAGGGTAATAGAGCAGCGAAGAAAATTAGTATTCAACAGTTCTGCCTACGATACTTTAACCAAGACCTTGACATAAATACAAGCAAGCCAGAAACTCCAAAGTGGAAAAAGCAAGCATATTCACCTAAGGCCAATTATTTTAACACTGTGAGCTGAGTTAACTTAGGTGTCCTGGTTTCCTCATTCTCTTCCAAAGGCAGATTTTGTTTACAAAGCCCAGTCCAGCAACCAAGATTCTATCAGTCATCGATTTTCTAGTTGAACAGGCTGCTCCTGTGGGAGGAGGAAGCGGGTCCCTAGGCCACAGCGCTGAGATGCAGAAGTGGTATGGACAGCCCAATATCATCTGACCCTGGTTTTTCAAAAGGCCTCCTTTGTCCGAAGAGCGGAAAAGGAAGTGCTTTTATATGTGCTCACCTTTCTGTGGCCCTCTGTTTGGTTTGGAAAAACTCAGCGACCACAGCCTACAGCCTAGGATTCAAAGCCCCCTCTCCTCTTCGTAATGATTAAATGCTAACAGTGCCCCAAAAGAAAAGGAGAAACGAGAGCTATCCCCTTAAGTGCCCACATCTGGATTTCCTCACCTATCGTAAGGTCTGAAACATCATTAAGAACCTTGATTTAGACTTCAGGACTTGAGTCAACGGAATATCCCCAAACTTTCTTTTAGTCTGTCTCCACCCTAAAAATACAATGAGAATGAGGAAGGTGTTCTGGTTTTATCAGAATTCTGCCATTTGCTCTTTGTGACTTTAATGTTTCAATAGGAGCATCACGTATCTCAGTCTCCTTCCAAATCCACAGACTGTGAAGGAGGCAGCCGCAGTGAGCGAATGCGCACACCACTTACCTTCCCAGGGTCACAAAGGAGGAACGCACTTCACCCAGGAGAAGCTGCCGTGTGGTGTGTTGTAAGAAACTAAGACCCTAGGAAACAATTAAACTAGCTGGAGATTCAAGATTCTATCTTTACTTTCCTGATGTCTTAGATGTTTTAAATTCTATCCTTCTTTAACCAGAGAGCTTGGTTTAATCTGGAAGAGAAATGAGAACTCCATCCTTAGCCTCTTCTGTGACACATGAGAAAATGCAGCGAAATGCAAGGACGGGAGAGCCATGGCGAGACAGGGTGAAACAAGGGCTCGGTCACAGTGTCGCGGCTCCGCTCACTTCCTGCTCCCAACCCTGTCAGCACCTGCGTCGCTGTTAGGAGCCTCGGCCAAATGTTTAACCTAAGTGCCCTTGGTGATTAAGCCCAAAGAAATGGATTTTAAAAAACCCTCTAAAAGCTAGGTTGCCACTATTATTCTATTTTCTGGCTTCTAGTCACACAACCCCAACCTCTCCACAATACCTTTTTTTTTAAAGATCTTATTTATTTGTTTTTAGAGAGAGGTGAAGGGAAGGAGATAGAGAGGAAGAGAAACATCAATGTGTGGCTGCCTCTTGCACATCCCTTACTGGGGACCTGGCCCACAACCCAGGAATGTGTCCTGATTGGGAATCGAACCGATGACCCTTTGGTTCGCAGGCCTGCACTCAGTCTGCTAAGCTACACCAGCCAGAGCCTGTCCACCATACTCTGATGAGAGTCAGAATATACGCCAAGACAGAGAAATGGGAAATGACGGCAGGATTTCTTCTAATTATCATCAGTGGTGTTTGAAAAGTAAAAAACGGTATTTTAGAATGAAAAACCCAGCTTTCTTCAAGCTGACCAACTAAAAATGCTAAGGAATTAATTAATTACCAGTACCATTTGAAAAACAGGCTTGGACTTGCTGAAATGAAACTGAACCAGTTCACCCTCCCTGCTAGCATGGCAAACAAAGCAGCATGTTGAGGCAGGAGTTACAGGACCTTAAAACCAAAAGGGAGACCGAGTCATGCATGGAACAGAAGGTTCAAGGGCAAAACACATGCTACAGAAAGAGAATTATTGAGAGGAGGTGAGCAATCTCAAGTCCTTTCTCTAGCACCTCAACACCACCTCTCACTCTGCTCACCCCCGACCATTATGTCACAGCCTACTGTAAGGGAGCTGCAGGACTTGTTCGGCAACGCGACATCAAGTCCGCCAGATTGGGAGTGCGTCGTGTTTCCCCAGATCACAGGGCAACGATTGCAGAGATTTCTGTTCATAGCACCAAATTATCTGGGTTCCTTCTCCTTGCCCCAAGATTTTAATTAAATTAGGGAATGTCTATAGCTTTTATTTCAGACTCACTCTGTTGTTCTACCTGTCATATATTAGCCCGAGTGAAGGAATACAGGCTTGGTGGAGACTTATTCCACAATGAGTGGGTGGCTGCCTTCGAGCTGGCAGGAAACGTGCTCCAGCTAGTTCTGTAAGCACATAATGACATTCTGGCAGATTCTTTTCCAAGGAGAAAGTTAGCATTCACTGATCACCTACTATATGCCACATCTCCAGATTTTCACTAGGTATCTCACAGTAACCCTGTAAGACAGGGATTACTAACCCTATTTTACAGATGAATAAGTTAAAAGTAACAGCCAGTAAGGGGCAAGATTCAAATGAACATCCTTGGCCCTAAGCCTAGTCCTTTGCGGGTTTTCCCCAGACTCCCAGTTGTTCTGTGGAATTCAGAGTCAATAGGATCTTGCCCTTCGACTGACCAACACTAGATGGAACAGAGCAAAACAAAAGCAGAGCGAAGCAACTGTTATACCTCTTTCCCCTGAGACAGCTTATAAGTGGAATACTACTTCTACTGGGAAGATGCATAGTAAAAATAAATAAAATAATTTTCTAAGGTTACCCCGGTCAACATACGCCTCCTTAGTAGAGGGGAAATACCCTTTTCTGGCAAAATGTGTCACGAAGGCAGGCAGTCACATGCTATTTTCCAGTCATGCATGTCACTTGATCTGTGGCCAAAAGTCAGTTACTTCTGAGGCATGAAATTAAGCCACTTAGTAAACTACAAAATAGTACTCAAAGGTTTGGGATTTTAATCCCGACAAAATTACTGGATATTCTCTGGGAGATAAGAAAGTAAACCATTTTGAAAAATGACATTAATACTTCAAGATGGCCATGTAGGTAAATGCAGTACTCAAAGCCTCCCACAACCACATGTGAATTACAACTAAACTACACAAACATTCAGAACTGCCTGAAATCCAGCTGAACAGATGTCCTACAACAGAAATTTAAACAAGCCACATTGAGGCTGGTAGGAAGGCTGCAGACACAGACTGGGCCGGTCCCACACCCATGTGCGGCAGATAAAAACTGGGAGTGGCATCTCACCTTCAAAATCCGCCTGCCGGCCAAGTGCAAGGGGACAGGCCCACACCAGTCCTCCCAACCCAGGGTTACCAGGGCCAGGAGGCGAAGACCCCATACTTCTGATTGTAAAATCCAGCAGGGATCAAGGCTGAGAGATAGAGAGGGTTTCTGGAGTCCCAGGCAGTTCCTCTTAAAGGGCCTGCTGACCCACTCCCTCTGCGCTCCAGCACTGAGGAGTGGCTTGAAAGGAACGGGGGACATATACAGAGGAACTGAATTGTCTGGCATCAGGGCAAGAGATGGGGGGCCAGCTTTCTGCCAGGCGCCACTGTTCCTTTTCTGAGGCCTTCCCCCACAGAGCCAGCAGATGGGTGCCATACATGAGTCTCTATCAACCTGGCTCACATTTTTCATGCCCTGGTGATTCCCTGAGACCCCGGCCCCTTCCAACTTGCAGATTCACCTAAGCTATTTCTAGTGGCTTTTCCACAAAAACAGCTCCTCTTGCCTCATGCTTCAAACTTTCCTAAAATCTCTCAAATAAGCAGTATCTTGCCTCTGTGTACCCCATACCTCTTGCTAAGTGGCCCCATGCCCAGCATTAGTGGTAGCCAGCCTTGGTTCACACCTTGGCCTCTCCTGGTCATCTCCAGGCCCAGCATAAGTAGCAGCCATCTGCAGACCACTCTGCAGCTCATGCTGGGTGGCCCCAGGCAGGGCACAGGTGGTGGGTGACCTTGTACCTCCCAGGATGGCTCAGGGCCAGTGCACCTGATGGACAGCTTGAGATCACACTGGATTAAAACCCTACCTACCACCTTCACGAGTGACACACTCAAGAGGTGGACTCGGTGAGCACCAAAGCCCCACTGAAGCAAGGCTTGCTCTGTAGAGTCAACTCCTGCATAGCAATTCCTCTGCCATAGCTGCAGCCAGGCCTCACAGCTGATCGGCTGGGGGCACAATCCATCCCAGTGATGCCAACAGGAATCAAGGGTCAACTACAACAGGACAATGCATACGGCTCATGCAGGACACACTTGGAACAGCCAGCTCGGGTGACTGGGGTGGCTGCAGCAGTGCCCATTCTACCAAGTCCCAGAGATGCAGCAGCTCTGCCTAGCATATAGAAACAAACCTAGGGAAGCAGCCAAGATGTGGAGACAAACAGGTATTGAAGGAATAGGAAAAAATCTCCAGGAAAAGAACTCAAAGAAATGGAGGCAAGCAAACTACCAGATACAGAGTTCAAAACAATGGTTATAAGATGCTCAAGGACTTAAGTGAAAACTTCAAGGAACTTAAAGAGAACCTCAACAGGATGAAAAGAAAAAAGCCACATAGAAGCCTCAAAAAGACCCAGTCAGAAATGAAGAATACACTAACTGAAATGAAGAAAATCTACAGGGAACCAACAGCAGAGCAGATGAAGCTGAGAGTCAAATCAGTGATTTTACATTTAAGGAAACAAAAAACACCTAATCAGAACAGCAAAAAGAAAAAAGAATCCCCCCCGCAAAAATGAGGATAGTGTAAGGAGCTTCTGGGACAACTTGCATCACGGGGATGCCAGAAGGAGAATAGAAAGAGCAAGAAATTGGAAACCTATTTGAAAAAATAATGACAGAAAACTTCCCTAACCTGGTGAAGGAAACAGACATACAAGACCAAGAAGCACAGAGTTTCAAACAAGATGAACCCAGATAAACCTACGCAAAGACACATCATAATTAACATGCAAAAGGTTAGACAAAGAGAGAATCTTAAAAGTAGCAAGAAAAAAGCAGTTAGTTACCTACCAAGGGAGTTCCCACAAGACTGTCAGCTGATTTCTCAACAGAAACTTTGCAGGCCAGAAGACAGTGGCAAGAAATATTCAAAGTGATGAAAAGCAAGGACCTACAACCAAGATTAGTATACCCAATGAAATCTATCATTCAGAATCAAAGGACATATAAAGAGCTTCCCAGACAAGAAAAAGCTAAAGAAGTTCAGCACCACCAAACAAATATTACATGACATGTTAAAGGATCTTCTTTAAGAAGGATAAAACAGAGGTAAAAAAATATGAACAATAACATGGCAATAAATACATATCTATCAACAACAGAACCTAAAAAATAAAATAAATGAACAAGCAGAACAGAAAGAGGCTCATAGATAGAACATTTTGACAGTTGCCAGATGGGAGGGGCGTTGGAGGGAATGGATGAAAAACATGAAGGGATTAAGAAGTACAAACTGGTTATTAAAGAATGGTCATGGGGATGTAAAGTACAGAACAGGAAATACAGTCAATAATATTCTAATAACTACATATGGTGTCATGTACAGATTTATTGGAATGATCACTTAATAAATTAGTAACATCTAATCACTGGGGTATACACCTGAAACATAATATTCTATGTCAACTGTAATTGAAAAATAAAAAAGGATTTTAGAAAATTAAAAAATAAACAAAAAGAGAAGAAAAAAATGACATTAACAAATCAATTCTCAGAAAAGAAGATTAGGTCTTGTACCATTACCTAAAATTTATTTATTTTTTCTCACTTTTAAAAACTGGGTCTGGTTTTAATTATAAAACTATAAAACTCTTAGAAGAAAACATAAGGGAAAGGTTCGTGACATTAGATTTCATAGTGATTTCTTGCAATATGACAACAAAAGCACAGGCAACAAAAATACAAATGATACAGAGAAACGAGAACCTTGTGCACTATTGGTGGGAATATAAAACGGCTGCTATGGAAAACAGTAGGGGGGTTCCTCAAAAAATTAAATAAAATTGCCACATAATGCAGCAATTCCACGTCCAGATATAGATCCAAAATAACTGAAAGCAGGGCCTTGAGGTATGTGTATACTTGTGTTTACAGCAGCATTACTCACAATAGTCAAGAGGTGGAAGCAATCCAAATACCCATCAGCAGATGAATGAATAAATAAACTGGCGTATGCATATACAATGGAATGTTATTCAGTCTTAAGATATTTTGACACAGGCTTCAACATGGATGAACCTTGAGGACATTATGCTAACAGAGTCACAAAAGAAGACATAAATGCTGTATGATTTCACTTATATGAAGTATCTAGAGTAGTCAAATTAAAAAAAAAAACAAAAAGCAGAATGATGGTCGCCGGGGTAAGGGGGAGCAGAGAATGGGCATAGTTTCAGTTTTGCAAGATGGAAAAAGTCTAGAGATTCACAACAATGTGAATGTACTTCATGCTACTGAGCAGTACACTTACGGTGGTTAAGATGGTAAATTCTGGGACTTCCGGCCAAGATGGAAACACTGTGCCTCCTCGCACAACCAAGATTAAGGACACAAAGATTTACAAACAATAGCACAACCAGAACACAGAAAATTGAACTACAGAAGTCTGACAACCATTCAACCAGACCAGTAAGAGGGGTGGAGCCGGCAGTTGGTAGAGAGGGAAC
>PVKM010029060.1:0-17964 GCA_004027735.1 Carollia perspicillata | reverse complement strand
ACTAAACGCTGTGTCCTGAAGGCAAAATGATGAAATGAAGCAAAATGTAAGAGTGGGAGAGGATGGCTATTGGCGGTCCCCAGACTTTGTGGGTTCAGGGCGCACTTTTGAACATGAGACTTTTGGCAGCCGTCTTAGAGTGATTGGGAGAGTGAAAACGGCATTTAAATGAATTAGCAATCATTACAACGCAATGCAGTCATCACATAACAGTGTCTCACAGTGTTTGCAAAGCAGCTGGTGGTCACCCTTTCCATATCACCCTATTGTATGAGGGGCTTTGCTTACTGTCTTGACTGTACCCTCTTAAATGCTGAAAAGCTCCCGCCCATTTGACCCGCACCCCACTCTTGTTCCCCGAGGGTCAGACCAGCCTTTGTATTTTCCTGTCCTTTCAACTCAGCCGCCCATCGGACAGACGCTGCTGCTCCTGATGTTTTCAATTGCGCCCCCTTCCAGAAAATGTCACATTGGTGAAAATTCGGTTATACTTCTGTGCCAGGCTAATGGTTCATTAGGGCGTGACAGCTCACTGCTGGAGAACCACCGGTCCAGATATTATAGATGGACACTCTATTTATGTTTTTAGACAACACGAGTTATTATTTTTAGAGCCCAATTAAAACCATATGTCTTTTTTGGCCACTTTAGACTTGGCTGAACTTCCTCCTCTTCCTTTAATTCAGCCTGTGTATTCTACAGCGAGTATTCTAACATGTGATTTGTAAGCTTTTATGTCATTTTATAATTCTTCAAGTGCATGTTTTCTCATTCTGGAAAGGTGAGTTCCATGAAGACAGGAAAACCATCTGCCACTTCTTTTGGGTCATCTTTCTTCTGGCTCCTGTGTAAGTTCAATTTCTTTCTATCCGTAGAGCCTAAAAATAGCTTTTAGGTTGTTTTATCTACATTCAATGATTGAAACAAGGGTGACACACTTTAATCATGCCCACGCTGAACTTGTGATTGAAAAATTTTGCCAACTGCCATGCAAAAGACACTGTCGGGAGAATGAAAAGAGAAGCCGCAGCTGGGAGAAACTCCTGACAAAAGACATGTCTGATAAAGGACTATTATCCAAAATATACAGAGGAGTTTTAAAACTCAACAATAAAAAGCAAAGAACCCAATTAAAAAAAAATGGGCCAAAGACCTTAAGAGCCATGTCACCAAAGAAGATATACAGATGACTGATAAGCACATGAAATGATGTTTCACATCATTTGTCACCACAGAAAGGCGAATGAGGACAGCAGGGAGGTGCCACTGACCACACGCCTACCAGAAGGGCTGAAATCTGGACCACGGACGACACCAAACGCTGGCGGGCGTGTGGGGCACAGAACTCCCCGTCATGGCTGGTGAGCACGCAGAATGGTGCAGCCACTTTGGAAGACAGCATGGCAGCTTCTTACAGAACTGAACTTACTCTTTACCATATGATCCAGCAATCAAGCTTCTTGGGATCTACCCCAAACTGTTGAAACTTAGGCCCGCACGGAAACCTGAACATAATGTTTATAGCAGCTTTATTCATAATCCCCCAAACTTGGACACAACCAAGATGCCTTTCAGTACGTGAGTGGATGAATACATGGGTATAGGCGGGCGGTGAAGTATTATTCAGTGCTCAAATAACGGACCTGTCAAGCCACGAAAAGACTAATGTGTATCACTAAGTGAAAGAAGACACCCGAAAAGACCACTTATCGTTTTATTCCAACCACCTGATATTCTGAAAAAGGCAGAACTGCGGAGACAGTAAAGAGAACAGTGGCTGCCAGGGGTTAGGGAGGGGAGACGGATGAATGGGCAGAGCATAGAAAAGTTTTTAGAACAGTGAAAACACTCTGTATGACACTGTAGTGGTGGACTCATTGCATTATACATTTGTCCAAACTGTAGACCGGATACCAGCAAGAGCGAACCCTAACCCTGGCGGAGGATGCTGGGCATTGAAGAGGCTATGCACGTGTAGGGGCAGAAGGTATGTGCCCTCTCAGTGTCCCTGTGAACCTCAAATGACTCTAAACATAGTCTTTTAGCAATCCCACCAGCAGTGTTTGAGGGTTTCCTTCTCTCCGCATCCTCTCCAACACTTGGTATTTCTGGTGGGATTATAAATTGGTGCAGCCACTATGGAAAACAGGAGGGATGGTAATAAAAAAAAATAAGAATAGAACTACCCTATGATCCAGCAATCCCACTTCTGATTATTTATCTGAAGCATATGAAAAGATTAATTCAAAAAGACACACATCCATTACTTATATTATTACTGATAATATCTGATATAGCAGCGGTGCTTATAATGACTGAGCTATGGAAAATACCTAAGTGCGTATGGATGGATGAATGGATAACGATGTTGGGTTTACATACCTATACCTATACCTGTACCTGTACCTATATCTATCTAGATATCTCTACATATCTATATCATCTACCACCATCTCTGTATCTATATACCTATACCTATATCTGCATCTGTATACATACACACAATAGAATACAACTCGGCCATAAGAATGATAACGAAATATTGCCATTGGTGGCAACATGGGTGGATCTTGAGGGTATTATGTGAAGTGAAATATGCCAGATTGGAGAAGGACAAAAATGGTAGGATTTCACCTACAGGTGAAATAGAAAACAGAAAGCAAATAAATAAACAAAAAGGAAACCCCGGATACAGACAACAGGGTGGTGGTCACCCGAGGGGAGGTAAGTAGCGGGTGGAGGAAGTGAGAGAGGGGGCTCACACACATGCTGATGGATGGAAACTAGACTTCCCGTGTCGCACGTGCTGCAATGTACACAGGTGTCAGGTGGGGACGTGTTCTACCTGTCACTTACACAATGTCATTAATCAGTGTTCCTCAAACAGTCTGAAAATGCAAAGACGTCCTTCTCAGTACAGCCACATATCTTTCAAAAATACGTTCTGTACTTACAGTACTCACTTCTCTCGGTAACTATTTATGGGTCACCGACTGCGTACCTGCCATTGGGTAGACGCTGAGGAAACAGGGAAGCAAGATGGATGGGTCCCCGCCTCCATGGGGCTCACGTGGGACCTTCTTCCTCAACGGTGACCCAGCACATCTCAGCCTTGAGAGTGTGGAATGGTCACCCACAAGTGGCTCCCGAAAGGCAGCCCTTCCCCGTATGACTTGAGGAAGGGGCGGGGGCCGTAGAATACACCGACTTCAGGCAGCCTCAGAACACACTCTCCAGCTGGCTTCCCCGTGCTTTTCCTTCTCTTCATTTCGGATGTGGCTCCCTTTCTTTCTTCTGTTCCCCAACGTGACACGTCCATCCCTTTCTTTGACTATATAATACAGTGGTACCCAACTGCACCTGCTATTTACTAACCTTCTTTTAAAAAACCTGATACATCCTGGACTGGTTTCCAAGCCAACAGATCTGCGGGTTTACACACATTGAGGCTGGAAAGCCGAGTGCCCGTGCTATGGGCTCACATCCCAGCTTCAGGCCCACGAGCTGCGTTGATCTGGAGGAACTGACCGCCTTTGTGCCCGACTTCGGCAATCAGCCTAATGAGCGATACTAACGTGACCTACTTCACTGTGCTGCCACGGGATGAAACGAGAAGGGCCGAGAAGCCCAGTGTAAGAACTCCGTAATGTTCGCTGTCTTTCCGTCAGTTGTTTTCAAACGAGTCTAAAGCAGTTCAGCTTGTGAACAAATATTGTTGAACAAATATTAAGTAAAGAAAAACACCCATGCTTTCCATCCCTGTGACTATTTCATAACTACCGATTTGTATTTCATCTTTGTCGCCCAGCCTCCCAACTCCCTTCCAGGTGATTATCAGTCTGCTCTCTGAGTCTATGAGTCTGTTTCTGTTTTGTTTGTTCATTTATTTTCTTCTTTAGATTCCGCTTACAAGTGAAATCGTAAGGTATTTGTCTTTCTCCGACTGAATTCTTTCACTTAGCGTCATACCCTCTAGGTCCTTCCATCTTGGCACAAATGGCAGGATTTCATTATTTTTTAAGGCCATGTAATATTCCATTGCATATGTGTGCCAGAGCTTTTTATCTACTCGTCCACGGATGGGCGCTTCAAAGAGAATAAAGCGGTACCAGAATTAGTGGGGCAGGGGATCACTCTATAAATTATATTATTGTCTAACCACTGTGCTGCACATGTGAAACTACTATAAAATAGTATTGAATGTGAAAATAGTATTGAATATTGGATGTGAACTGTAACTGAAAAATAAAATAAAATAAAATAAAATAAAAAAGAAACACACGCGTGCCCATACACACACTCAGTAGAACTTCTCTGGATGTAGCTCTGGTGAGGTGCAGAGTGTCTGATGCCTCTCCTAGGTTTCCTAGAAAAGAGGCTCTCAGAACTAATCGTTTCTCACCACCACCTACAGACCTTGGTGGCCACGCAGAGGCCCAGGCCGTATTCTGCTTCAAGGAGCCCGGGCCCCTGTGTCCTTTATTACCTCCCCAGGTGTCTCTGGTGGCCACAGACAATTGACAACCTCAGCTCTACAATTCTCTGCAATACTTTCAAAGCCATCGATCCCCATCGTAATATTTAATGGCCACATAAACCTCCAACAACGAATACACACTGATGTATTTAAGCGCTCCACTATTGATGGATATGTTCGTTGTTTCCATTTTTTTTCTTCCGGGGATAACAGTCTGCTGTGGCAAATGTTCTTACACGAATATATCCTTCTGGACGGGTGTGAAAGTCTGCCAGATAGATTTTTAGAAATGAAATTGCGGGGCCCAGATGATGTGCGCTTTAAATTTTGATAAATATTGCCAAATTGCCCTCTAAAAGGTTATATCCATTTACTCTCCTGCCAACGGGGTGGAAGAGGGTACCTCTCTCCCTCATCTGCCATTTTTCTCTTGACTCAGGGTTTAACGCTGTTTATTTTAGGGCATTGATGAAATCCACCTCAATGATAAACGCATCTGTAGGCACCCAACTGATTACCTTTGAGAAGGAGATTCAGCTACCCCATCGATACTTCAGAAATCATTTTCTTCTCTGTGACCTCCTCTACCACACGGCCAGGGCTTCCACTGATATATCTGCTCATCTTGGTGTCTCTGGCGCATTAAAAAACTATAAGAAATTTTGCTGCTTCTTTTGATTTCAGCCTGAGTTTTCTATTTTCTACGAGAGAGGTTATTATTTATAGTCAAGAAATTCTGAAGTCAAAAAATATAATTCTCCCATTGTTGAGTTCTTGGATGCCTCCCTCCGATCAGAGCTGTGTCTCCAAGTAACACATCACGGGAGTGACAGCTCTCTGGTGATTTAGGGGACGGCTAGCTCATTAGAGCATCACCAATGTAAGGATGGATTAGCGTAACACATCATCAGCGTGTTATCGCTCCGTGATGAATTGCTCCAAATCAGGACAATGGCCTAAAGAAACTATGAATTCTTTTAGACTTAGAAATGAAATCTTTTCTTTTTTGAATAAGGAATAAATAAATAGGACTGTTCTTCTTTCACAGTGGAGAGCGGTCTAAATCACGTGGTCTCCATCGTCGGTTTATCCGTTGGCTGTTGTCTCATTTGAGCTAGAAATGAGATCTTCAGGCCGGATGGGTGGGAGGTTTTGTAGTTACAACATTTAATCACTTATGCTGAGGGGAGATTAGCATTCAGAAAGAAAAGGTCTTCGCTCCAATTTTGTGTTGTTTCCTTTTAAGTTGGGGGGCATTTGCATGTGGGAAACTTTTTTATTAGTGCGTTTGACTTGAAATGGGAACCCCTGGAAAGCAGAGATCTTTTTTTTAAGTAAAAAATATTTTTTTATCCTCACCCAAGGACATTTTTTTTCATTGCTTTCAGAGAGAGAGGAAGGGAGAGAAAGAAACATCGATTTGAAAAGAAGCACCCACTGGTTGCCTCCTGTACACGCCCAGACCAGGAATCAGAAACCAAACCCACAACCTAGGTACGGGCCCTGACTGCGCTAATCAAACCCACAACCTTTCAGTTACAGGATGAAGCTCCAACACCGGCCAGGGCCAGGCCTTTTTTAAAAAAATAACTTGGTTTATCACTGCAGTGCCTGAACCACGTGCATTGAATTCTTAGTGACGAAGAAATGAATGTGTTTCTCTAAAGCCGATGTTCCCACTGCCGGAGTCATTCCTTTGCATCTACTCCCCTTAGAACGGGCTCCTGAAAGTGCAATGGTGCCAGTGGCAGGTGCACGAGATGCCACAGAGACTCCCGCCACTGGGAGGGGCAAAAGGGACCCCGGGGGAAAGAAACAGAACCACCGTCTCGGATTTTCATTGCAGAGGGCTTACAACCTTGGGCTGTGGAACTAGACTGACTTGGGTTTGAACTCTTGTCTGCCACGTCCTAGTTTGGGCAAGCCGCTCCACCTCTCTGAGCTAATGTTTTCATCTGTAACACGAGGATGCAGCTAGCAACTAACTGCCTGGAAGGACTGTCGCGTGGAAAGGGCCGGAGCCATGCCTGGGCTCTAAGAGGAGAAAAGTGTGGCCCTCAAGGGGTCAGGGACCATGCCCAGGGACACATCACAAGACACAGGTGGAACGGAGATTTCGTTCCGATGCTTCTGATTCTGGAGCCTGAGGTTTTCACGACTACTCCATTTCTGGAAAACACACTTCACATTCACAGGGTAGTTCTGCCTGTTGGGAGGTGTGTGCGCCCCCCCCCCCCCGCGGGCATTCCTTAAAATTCCTTAAAACAGATACAAACGGAAAAGGCACCAGAAAAATCGGCCTCAGTATCTCAGTGAATAACAGAGCATCGAGAAGCCCTGGTTCCCCAGTGGCCGGGCAATCGGCACAACCTAACCCAATGGAACCTTCCAGGAGGGGCCCTGGGTGCTGCACTTGACTTTTCGCCACTCTCTGCCGTCCGCTTCTCATTGTCCTCAGCCCAGGCAGGGCTGGCATGCAGGGCGTAGATCAGCAGAGATGGAATTCGAACCCCCACCCCGGTTTCTGCCCTTCCCTCCTCGTCCCCGCTCCTAAGCACACTGCAAAGAATGGTTCTGTTCGGACCAGGCATTAAAACGTCTTCAAGGCACGTAGTTCTGATCACAACTTAATCCTGCAGCTCGCTGCCGTGGGCTGCCTCAGCACGTCCAAGTTCGGGTTATGGGAGAACAATGATCTTCTGTGGCTATCGATTTGTTTTTAAAGCACATTCAAATGGGATAAACACATCAATGCCACAGACAATAGTATAAATTATTTCAGCGAACTCTTAATTTCAGTGGATAGATGGAAAGTACGTTTGTTGAAATGAGTTTTTTTCTGGTCAGCGGGAGTCCTGTGTTTTCTTTGGAACGGCTTTGGGAGGGGAAGGAGGTCCCCATTTCCCTTATTTCCCTTGCTTTTTATTTTTTATTTTTTGCAGTTGTTTTGGAGAACAATTTTCTCTGACATGTAGCTGGGTGTTTTATGGCTTTGAGAAATATATTGGTTTATTCATCTGTTGCAACTATAATAATATTGCCATTGGAGCCCCACTCGGTAATAAATCAGGCCATTCCTTTCCACTCTATACAAATAATTAAAATAAAAATCGAGTGTGCCAGTGAATTTGTTCTACAAGCTGAATAGAATTGTGTGCTATAAGTCTAGATATTTGGGTTGACACAAGACTGTATATCTTAAAAATAAGAAACCAAAAGGTGGGAAAACAAGACCTTATTTCATTACATGCAATTTATAACATTTATCTTAAAGATAAAGTTGCCTTTCTCTGCTGCCTATTGACTAGGAGGCCGCATTCGGATACTGTGGAAGGTTCAGGGCATTGCACCCTCTCCCCACCCCCTCACCACACTCTTTCTTCTCTTTCCTTTCCTCTTCTCCTTGCATCATTCAACAACAACAACGATCCAACAAGTTCATTATTAACCACTGTCACCCCGATACATTCGATTTAAAAAATAAAATGGGGAAGAAAACCCAGCTGAGTTTCATTGTTATGGCTCTGGAAATAAGGTCCTGTTATTTATGTCTGCATGCTTGCCTGCCATATATATTTTTATTCATGTCCTACCTTTCTCCTGAAAAGAATTAAGGGAGCTTGCAGAAATACATAATTCAAAATAAAATCAGAATGGGTGAGTCGGAAAGCTTGGTGGAAAGGGGGAGTCGGTCGAGGAGAATAAACTACAGGCGTGACCGGCCCCTGTGTGGTGGGCGTCTGCCGTGAGGGCTGGCACGTTGCTGGAGGCTTGGAGGCTCCTGGTAGGATGAATGCCCTAATTCTTAGTAACCGTTGGGTGAGAAACACATTAATGACTCAGGAGAAGCCGGACTGTGCTGGGTGTTGACGTCAGAGACTTTTCCCCTCTGGGTCCTCACCAAGAGGTATTCTCAAGGGTAAAGCTGAGGGGCCTAGCAAGGACACTCCTGATTTGAAGATGGGGAAGATGGGCCTGTTACCTATAGCATATCTATAGGTTGGGGCAAGACTTTTCTCAGTGTGTAGCTTTGGCTCTGTTACAACCCTTACCATCAGGTCCCAGAGTTGTGTGCCCTGGACGAGTGGTTCTTAACTAACTATGAGAGCCAGAATCCCCTGGTCTCTTTGGAAAAAAATAACATGCTTGGAGAATCTAGGCTGGCGTCTGGGCGGACGTCTTCTTATTACAGCTCTGCAGGTCGCCTCCAGGTGAAGAAGCACAGACAGGGAGCTGGAATGAATCGACGCAGTTAGAAACAAGCCCACCCCCCGCCTGTCTCAGTGAAGTCCCCCCGAAACGCTTAGAGATTATTCTGTGGCCACTGAAATTGTAAAAATTAGCGTGATGACTGAACATAGTTAAAGATAATTCAGATGGTACTGGAAGGGCTGAACAGGAGAACTGTCAT
Organism: Carollia perspicillata; assembly: GCA_004027735.1. Taxonomy (NCBI): domain Eukaryota; kingdom Metazoa; phylum Chordata; class Mammalia; order Chiroptera; family Phyllostomidae; genus Carollia; species Carollia perspicillata. The sequence continues at coordinate 9,076 of PVKM010029060.1, read as the reverse complement.
CCCTGCCTCCTAGAGGCGTCACGTTGAATGCATGCCTCCGTTTCTTTCGATGTAAAGCCCTAACTGTACTGAGCTCACGGTGCCTATCCTTTGTCAGCCGTGTCTCATCTTCATCAGGGACGACCCAGAGAAACACAACACAGCCTGCATATGCGGATTTAACTTTTCCAGTCGCCGTTCATTTAAACAAGTGAAAAGAAACAGGTGACATGAATTGGAGTAATATATTTTATTCAACCCAGCACATCCACAGTACTGTCCTGTTGACATGTAATCCATGCAGAAATGATTAACGAGCTATTTGGCATTCTTTGTTTGGGTTAAGTCTTTGAAATCTGTTGTGTATTTTGCACCTAGAACATTTCTCTATCTTCCCTGGGCAGGTGCTTCATACTCGCAGTCACATGTGGCTAATGGCCCCTGTACCGAATAGCACAGGCCTAGAGATGTCCTATTACGGCAAATTTCCTTCCAGGCAGGCTAGGAACACGATAACCTGTTGTTTTTAACAGGCTACTCACCACAGTGCTAAAGTGTATACTAGGGAACAATAGAGAAATCGCTTTCTATTCCTGTCTGTCTCTCTCTCTGGCGTGTCTCTGCCACGCTCCCCATCTCTCTCTAACAGACACTCTCCACGTGGATTACAGGACAGGGGGGCTTCAATTGGAAGGAAATGGTTCTATTTTTGGCTTTTTCTTAGATTAAATATTAGTTACTTTGGGGGGATAGGGATTAACACTCGGGAGAAAAAGACGGGATAGATGGAAATCCGCTGTCCAATCTGATAAGACCACAGCCACAGAAACGGCACAGGGAAACAAATTGCGAGGATCAAGGTTAACTAATTGGGTCAAGTTGTGAACAGGTCTGGGGACCTGACCTCCTCTTGGCGCGCTGTGTTCGTTTAGGATTTTTAATCAGCTGTTCATATGAGGGGGCTTACCCAAAGCAGCCTGAAAGCTTGCAGTTTGGAAATCCAGGGGAATTCATCTTTGTGCTAGGGATTGGTCACTCCAGCCTCCCAACATCCATTTTCCCTTCTAGGAAGAGCCCCCCACTTTCCCCCTGGGCACCTCCCCTGTCCCTCACTCCCAGCCCCGTGCTTCAGGAAGGATTAATTCTGTTCTGACTTGCAGCGGTGGAAGGCTGACTTGGCCCGGCCACTCGTAGGATTTTGGTCTCCTGGCCACAGTGATTGGATCCAGGGCGGGGCATGCTTAAGCCAAGCCAATTGGCTTCCCTCAGAGCCTCCTCGGGGTTTTTGCTTGAGCAGGTGAGATGAGGCACTCGTTTCCCTGGCCTTGACCGTAGAAGGATGTGACCTTGGGGCAGCCAGGGCCACCCCAGGAAGCCTGGGAATGAAGCCCCTCGCAGGGGGTGAAGATGCTGAGACATGAGGAGGGACTGAATCCCGATGACTGCATTTCAGCTCCAGGACTCAGCTGTGCTTGAAACCAGAGATCTATCCTCACCAGGAGTAAATCTCCCAGCTTTCTCTCGTTTGGCACCATTTCTGCTCATAAGTTTTTAGTAATTATTTTTTCCCCATTTGATGCATTCATCTTTCTCTATGACAGTATTTCCCAGTGTGGACTTCTCAGGTTAACAGTCCTATAAGGTGCTTTAAAGGAAAAGTGTTTCCATGGTCAGATGAATTTGATAAATTGTGTAGACCACGTCCCCCCACTTGGTGATACTCAATGCACTGTAGCCCGTGGAAAGCTCTCAGAAGTTCTCAAGTTAAGAAATTTGATTAGCTCTGTTTTTCCAAGACTCACTTGGCCAGAATGTTATTTTCTGTTCTTCCTGACGTCTGTCACTCTCCTATGCGACACACTTCACAGGCTTCTGCTCTAGGAAGGCAGTAATTCTCCCATGTTTCAGGTGATGGGGCTGGGGCCCCCTCTGCTTGATGTCCCCTGGGGATGTTCACGTGCTGCCGTGTCATCAAGAACCATCCACGAGAGGCCATCTGTCTACGAAGACATTATGTGCCCGGCAGGGAAAATGTGTCTTCGACACACATTGAGATGGCTAGGTAGCCAAATTAGGATGACCCCAACACAACCCAGGCAGATCAGCTTCGATGCTTGTACATCCACGGCATTATTGATTCATGAACTCGACTAATGTTTATCGAGTCACTGCTTCGTTATAGCCCCTCACCTGAAGGAAGTCATAACCTAGACATCCTCCTGTGTGAATCTTGCCATATGATAATTACGGCCTTTCTAGTCCTTCCCCTCCCTTTGTGACCATTTATGCTGCTTGGGCCACCTGCCCTCTTGGAGGCTGTCTCCTCATTTGCAGATTAGGGGTTGTGTTAACAGCCATGTCATTGAATTTCTTGAGGATCCCATAAGCTAATGCCTATATGGAACATAGACTAGTGTTAGGCAATGTTTACATTCTCATTACTTTGTTAGCAATAATACTAATTGTTATTATTACAATGCCATTGGTATAAAATGCAGATGGGCTCCCCAGGCTTGGTAAGCGATGGTGTTGTTTCCTGAACTTCATTTTTTCCAGCTCTCAGCCTGCGCTGCAATCCAGGGCAGTGGACTGCATTAATCATACCCTGTTTTGTTCTTACTGACAGTAATGAATAGTAACTGATACAAACCAGCCTGCTAGGTCACTGATGAGGTGGCTACAAATGCTCTTTTCCAAGGCAGTTCTTAATTACCTTTTGTGCGCGAAATACCATATGCCATGACTCCTCTGGCTGGAAGTCTGCCCTGGGTTCCAATGCCGCGTTGGACTGTCCACCGAGTCTCTGGTTGGCCTCTCCTCTGCAAACCTCAGGGACAAGTTCGACTCAGTTGTTTTTCTTTATAATTTTCTTCTTTAATTGGCTGGCTTTCTAATTCTGTCTCTTTCCATCTCCTGTTTAAAAATTGTTATTACTATGGAAGCCAGCGATTCCAGCTGCGCTTTGAGGGTTGGGGCCAGCTGTCTGAAGGCATCTGATCTCCGGATGACGGCGATGGTTCTGTGGCCCAAGGCTGTGGATGGAGCTCGGTCACACACAAAGGCGGTTTTTAGGACGCTGCGAAGCACTCGGGCACATCACGGGGTTTTTTTTATCACTTTGAAAAGTCTGGGAAATGCCCCCTTCTTGGAAGGTCAGCTTTTTAGCTTCCTCAACCACCTAGCACACATCTGGCAGTGTGGGTCTCAGCAAAAAAAAAGGCCTTTCCACTGCGAAGAACATAATCATGGCCCAGCACTGCATGGGACTTTATTCAGAGGGGAGGGCAGGGTTTCTCTAAAAGACACTGACTTACCCGTGAACCTAAAACAAGGGTTGGTAGACTTACGGACATGGAGAACAGACTGAGGGTTGCCAGAGGGGAGGGGGTTTGGGGGCTGGGTGCAAAAGATGAAGGGGCTGAGAAATATAGATTGGTGGTTATGGAATGATCGTGAGGATACAAAGTACAGCACCGGGAATGCAGTCAATAATACCGTAATAACTAGGTACAGTTCCAGGCAGGTACTGGAAGTATCCGGGGGACCACGTGGTAAATTATATGATTGTCTAACCACTAGGCGGGACACCTGAAACCAATACAAGATCATGTTGAATGTCAACTCTAATTGGAAAACAACAACAACAACAACAACACAGGGGTTGGTAAACTTCATCCGGAAAGAGCAGGTAAATATTTTAGGCTTTGCAGGCCACGCAGTTGCAGTCCCAACTACTCCGCCTGGCCTGTTGTGGAGCGAAAGCAAGGCAGCTATGGATGATGTGCAAAAGCATGCGCCTGGCTGCGTTCCAATAAAACTTTATTTAGCAAACAAGTGGGGCGCTGGATCTAGCCCATGGGCTATGATGTGCCCACACCTGATCTATAACATGGTGGCAGATTAGAAGTCACAGGACAGAGGGGGACAAGGAGAAGGGGTAGCTGCTGAACCGAAGGACGGGCAAAACCTTTCAGCAAGGGCAGCTGTCCAGGCGCCTCCCACGTGGGAGGAATGGTTCTGGGGCCATAACGACATGACCGATGTGGTCGATGATACGACTTCAGATGTGATAGCTGAGCCTCATGCTGCTGCTCTTCCTCCAGGAACTATTAAAATCTAGTCTCTGTATTCTGATTGCAAAGACAGCACATCAGAGAATGTGTTTGGGAGAGAGACACCAAACCAATGAAAATGGAAAAAAGGAATTTTGACACTTTCAGGGTGGTGAGCGTCGGGTATCTGAGAAACTCTCGCAGAATTCCCTGTTTCCTGAAATCTGTGGCCCTTGAAGTGTTACCCTGTTTTTATCTTTTGCTCTTTAGGCGTGAGACTAGCTAATGAAACCCACTTCCTACACGCGTCTTTGGGCAGATGCTCCGTGGGGGTTAGGAGAATATTCAAAATCGACATCACCTCCTTTTTTTAAAGCAACCTATGCAGAATGACAAAATGTACTTTTCGTACTCACGATTCGTGCTGACTGTTGAAAAAGAGTGTTCTCCCAGGAAAACGAGCATCTTGGAGCCACTCTCGCTAAACTTGGAGGGAAATTGGTTGTCTCCAGCTTGGGGCCCTGAGACTACATCGCTCTCGGCAGCTGGGCTGCTGCTGAGTTTGTGCCTGTGCGGGCTTTTCTGATACATCCTCCAGGACTTTTTTGAAGGGAGGAAATTCTGTGACTCGCTATTCAGCAGATTCTAGCTCTTTCTCCCCTTTGCTCTGAATCATTCTATATTTATCACTGTGGATAAGGAACATCAATAACGGTTGGGATTTATTCTACTTCTCTCTTAGATATTGTTGATGTTCACGTTATAACGTACGACTTTGTACAGATGGCTTAGAAATTTCCCCAAGTTATTTGCAAAACCTCCCAGGATTTTCTATTAGGGGTTGACCATCAAGGAGAAGTAGTGATAAACAATGATTTTAAAAAATATCCTGCCTTTACCTTTTACCTTTGCAAAAATGTTTCCTCCAATGCCCTGGCTGGTGTGGCTCAGTGGATTGAGTGCCGGCCTGTGAACCAAAGGGTTGCTGGTTTGATTCCCGGTCAGGGCACATACCTGGGTTGTGGGCCAGGTCCTCGATAGGGGGCGCTTGAGAGGCAACCACATGTTGATGTTTCTTTCCCTCTCTTTCTCCCTCCCTTCCCCTCTCTCTAGAAATAAATATAATCTTTATAAAAAAAAACATTTTCTCCATAGCTAAGAGTTCATTATAACTTTGCAATAATACTGCAAAGTATTGCATGAGGTCAGTAATGGGGGCCTCAGAGTTGTACACCACAGGTGCAAATCCTGGTTTCATAGCTTATGGCTGGGTGATGTTGAGGAAATCACTTTACCTCTAGACCTGTCTTTACCTCTAGACCTGTTTCTTTATTTGTAAGATGAAACCTGAATTCTATGCTTTTCAGCTTATTGGGAGAATTAAATGAGATAATACACATGGGAGTCCTTAGCAAAATGTAGGGCTGCCAACTATAGCCGTGTAGATTGTGAACCGTGCAACTCCAGGGGGTGCCAGTCACAGAGGCTACAATGTAACATGGCAGCTCTGGCCTAAGTCAGTGCTTGATATATGAAACTATTATTGTTGTTGTTGTTATTATTATTATTATTATTATTATTATTATTATTATTATTATATCAATGAGAAACCCAGAGCACACCAATGTTATAAAACCTGTCTATGGTTACATACATTCTGTGAAAAAAAAAAAAACCTCTTCATCTTCTGGTAACAACTAGTAGGCATACATTGTTATCAACAGTGTTGGGGTGTTTTTAATATTAGATTTCAAAGTTGGATTTAGATCATCAATCACTACCCAGGAAACACTTGGGCTAGATTTTTGCTTTTCTGTGGACTTGAATCATCTGAGACATGATCCCAGAGTTCCCTTCGAGCTGACTCCTTAGCCATCGTATCTTATGCCTGGTGCTATATTATTACTAGGAAAGTAAAGTTCCATCCATCCCTCTGTTCATTCAGGAAACACTATTAAGTGCTGAATTGTGTGTGACTGTTGCAGGCACGAGGCCCCGAGGGGGACTGACACGGTTCCTCAGGGGGCTCGCAGGCTCCTGGGGAGGCAGACAGGTGAGCAGCCCACCTGAGCTGGGTGAGAGACGCCCTGTAAGCGCCAGTTGCCCCTTCCTCGACTCACTGCTTTCCCCGTTTACCGAAGGGACAGGTGCAAAGGACTTGTTATGAACTAGGCGCTGACGTTATGGCAGTGACAGCGGGGTTTAGCCAAGAGTGGTTTAGACTGGGTCCCTCTCGTAAGAATGTCAGTAAGAGCTCAGGGTAGGCTTCCTGGAGTCGCTGAGGCTGGAACAGCTGTGGCAGGACAAGCAGGAGGCGGGGCTGGGCAGACACGGAAGGTGGTGGTGCTGGGGGCGCCCCCAGGGAAGTCCAAGTGCACTGGGCACTGTCAGGCCTGCGTGGGCGAGGGTGTCCGGCCATACGATTCACAGCCCCCGTGATCTTGGCGGATCCTCTTTCCACCTCTGCCCCTCAACTGTCCAAATGAGAAAAGTAACCTTCTCTCCATTAACAAGCCTGAGGGCTTTTGAGAGGTCCAAAGGTGGTATGCATGTAACATTTCTTTGGAAATGATAGGGAGTTAGGTATTCCATCCAAGGGAAGGAGTGATCATTTTAAGTCCTGTATGTAACCCCCAATGAATAGTGTCTTAATTATGTTAGCATGAAAACCTGAGACGAAGACCTGGAGGCAGGTACTCCCAGAAAGGTGGAGTAAGGGACCAGGGAAAACGCACCCAGGAAGCAGAATGATTCAACAAAAGAGCACGTGACTGAGGTTGCTGCTTGGGCAGTGGAGGTTCGATTCTGCCAGGACCTCCTAAACACAAAGGGAATGCCTCCCAGAAAAAATGCACCCCAAGGATGGGAGGTGTGGGTGTTTGTCCATTGGTTCTGTCAGCTGATAAAGATTTGAGGCTGTAAAACAAGCTAAAAGTTTATTCTGAGTCCTCAAAGGATTCGAGTCTGAGAGACACGATTCAGGTCCCAAACCCAAGCTGGACTCTGGAGATAACATAGGAAGGCAGGGTTTATAAAGGCACAAACCACAAGGTGTAATTGTTTCATGCAAATGAAGGATTGCCCTCCAGCTTAACAGGGATTGGTTGGTTCCAACATGCAAATGAGGGAGGTGAAAACTACAGGGAAGGAAGTGAAGTCCATATATGTCTGTGTAGGTTGTTCCAGAATATGTATAGCTCTGGGATGTTGATAGGTGGGCCTTGAGCCAGGTACAGCAACAAGTTTAGCAACTTGGTAGCACCTCGCAGAACTGAGGCGGACGTGCATAGATCCCAGCAGCCTCCTGACTCTGTTTTAAGTGACTCTTAGCAATGCTTATTCCATTTTTCCCCTCATAATCAATCCCTATTTCTGTAGTTAAGGGCATGGGCCTGGATGACAATGGGCAAAAGACACAATTATCTAAGGCATGTCCACAGTGTTCAAATATCTGCTTCATTCCCAGCTTCTAGATCTAATAGGCCTCATCGTTATGCCTCACTTTTCCTCCTCTAACTCTTATTAATAGAATGCCTGCTGGGGGAGAGCCGCACAAATTAGTCCTACAAATGTGTTCAAAGGCTTCCTCCCACCCCCACCTCAGTTCTGATGTTGCTTCTTTTGAGATCTTTCTCATCCCTGAACATTCCCATAGAACATGGGTATGGCTAAGAAGTATATCCGTTATTAAAATGGAATGTTCTGTAGCAAATTGTGGTTAGACATCCAGTTTTTGAATTCAAGCAATTAACTTATTAAGTAGGAAACAGTACAATGGCTTTAGGGGCAGAGTGCCTGGAATTTTAAATTCTGAGCATTCTTTGTGACTTTGATAAAAGTGCACTCTATCATAGGAAAGCATGCTATAAGTAATATAGAATTATATATATATATATATATATATATATATATATATATATATATATATATGCCTCCTACTAGGCCTTGAACACCCAGCATGCCTAGCCTATCAAAAGGATGCCAAAAATAGTTTCACCCACAAAGAGGTTCTGAAGTTTGACTTCTGATAGAAACATTGTCATAAGACTCAGCTGTAATTTGTTAACTTCAATATCAACAAAATCTCTTTTCAAATTCTCTGATTAAATTTGTCTCTTTAGCATAAGGCCAATATGTTTGCATTTTTAGGATTTAAATGAGAATGCTTCTAGTCACGATTGTGTGCTATGCTAGATGTCTTTCTCTTTTTTTAAATAAAGCAAGCTTCTGCTGGCCTCCAGTTAAGTACCTTTGAAGATGGATCTAGGAAGGTAGGAAATTTGGGCCAAACGTGTGACCTAATTATTTGAGTTTTTGGATGTGGCAGCTGTTCATGACTTTAGCTGTTTCAACTGAAACAATTAGCCGCGAGTCCCCATTCCTCACTCCTCGGCCTCCCCGAGCAGGCAGCGAGCTCCCCTAATTAGCTGAGTGATCTTCCGTAAGCCGCCGTCTAGATGGGCAGTGGAAGGTCGGCGTGGAAAACGTCGACAGCCACGCTCTCCTCGGAGCTGGAAACCACCTAGCGTGGTGCTCTGCACAGAGTGTGCGCTCATTCAGGAGGTATTTTTGAGCATCTGCTGTGTGCCTGGCATTGTTCCAGGGGCTGAGGTTACCACGGTGCCCGAGGCGGACAAAAGCTTCCACTCTGGTGTAGGAAGACAGACAAAAGCAGGGAAAGAAATCAGGATTTCAGGCTGTGTTATAGAGAGGGTAGGACTTCTGAAGACTGAATATCCAGGGACGTCTCTCCGAAAAGGGGACTTTGGAGCAGAGACATGAATGACAAAGGGTCTGCCCTGGATGGATCGGTGGGCAGAGGGAACATCCACCCAGGGCCCTAAATTAGGCAGGAGCTTGGCATCTCTAGGGAGCAAGGAGACCTGGAGTGTTTGGGGCAAAAGAGAGAGCAGCGAGAAGTGAACTAAGGCAGGAGCAAGATGGCGAAGGTCCCGGGAGACAGGACTGAGGTTCTGCTCCAAGTCGGATGGGAAACCATCGTCATCTTTTAAGCCGGCGAGTGACTAGATCCGATGGAAGTGTTT
>PVKM010029059.1:0-17980 GCA_004027735.1 Carollia perspicillata | reverse complement strand
GAAAAATGAAAAAACAAATGAAAGATACCCAAAATTAAATAAAGCAAAATATTCAGGGAACCAAGAGTGACAGGAAGGAAACCAGGACTCAAAGCAACTATTTGGAACAAAAGGAAGAAATAAACATTCAACCAGAACAGAATGAAAAAACAAGAATTCAAAATGATGAAGAGAGGCTGAGGAATCTTTGGGAACCTGAAACGTTCCAATATCCTAATTATAGGGGTACAAGAAGGAGAAGAATAACAGCAAGAAATTGAAAACTTATTTGAGCAAATGAAGGAAAACTTCCCCAATCTGGCAAAGGAAATATACTTCCAAAAAGTCCAGGAAGCCCAGAGAGTCCCAAAGAAGCTGGACCCGAAGAGGAACACACCAAAGCACGTCATCAAGTTACTCAAGATTAAAGATAAAGAGAGAATCCTAAAAGAAGCAACCGGAAAGGAGAGAGTTACCTACAAAGGAGTGCCCATAAGACTGTCAGCTGATTCTCAAAAGAAACCTTATAAGCAAGAAGGGGCTGGAAAGAAATATCTGAAGTCAAGAAAGGCAAGGACCTACATCCAAGATTACTCTATCCAGCAAAGCTTTCATTTAGAATGGAAGGGCAGGTAAAGTGCTTCCCAGATAAGGTCAAGTTAAAGGAGTTCATCATCACCAAGCCATTACTATATGAAATATTAAAGGGACTTACCTAAGAAAAAGAACATTAAAAATATCAACAGTAAAATGACAGCAAACTCACAACTATCGACAAATGAACCTAAAGGAAAAACAAAAACAATGAAAACAAAAACTAAGCAAACAACTAGAACAGGAACAGAACCAGAGAAATGGAGATCACATGGAGAGATTTCAGTGGGGAGGGGGAAGGGAGGAACTGGGGGAAAAGTACAGAGGAGAAGAAGCATAATTGGTAGGCATAACATAGACAGGGAGAAATCAAAAATGGTACAGGAAACAGACAACTCAAAGAACTCATATGTACAACCCATGGACATGAACTAAATGGGAGGAATGCTGGAGGGTTTGGGGGGGGGCAGGATGGACAGGGGAAAGAAGGGGAGAAATTGGGAAAACTGTAATAGCAAAATCAAGAACATACACTTTAAAAAATAATAAAAGGTTGTTTTGATTTATCCAAGCAGCTGCTGGTGACTGAATAGAGGACCATGACTGAACTCAGCATAAGCATGATGTACAGGGTGTAGCTTCCAGAAATGTGGCACACCACTACTGGAACCCATGGTAAACGGAGTGCCTTGCTGTGACACCGTGGGGACAAATGAGCTTTGTGTTCAAAGTCCATGAAGTGGAAAGGACAGAGTCACAAACAGGGCTACCAAATTCATGCCCAATGCCAAACACATCAGATGCATCATGGAAACATTTTGTGCAAAACGAGGTAAAGTAAATTCCATGCTCCTAGGACTTCCACTGTAATTTCAGTGTGAGTTCCCATAGAGAATTTTTTAAATTCCATTTAAAATATCAGTATTTATTTAACTTAGCATTTCTCCTGCCACCTCTAATCAAGTGGATGTATCAGGATATACAGATCATATGAAAACATACCCACAGACACCACTGAGTTTTGTAGGAAAGTTACACAGCAGAGTAGAAGTAAGTAAGACTCCTGAACTGGAGAAATCTGGGTTCAAATCCTGGGTCTCCCTCTCTTTTGTTCAGATAACTTTGGGAAAATTACAATCTCTATAAACTTCAATTTTCTCAGATGTAAATGGGGTTCATAACAATAAATTAGCAATAGTAATATGGGTACACAATAACAGTACCTACCTTCATGACATCACTGAAGGGTTACATAAGATAATGCTTATAAAACATTCAGTAAGTGACCAATAATTAGTTATCATTCTTTCCCTGAAAATGATAACTAACTTCATGAGATTTAGCCATTTAAAAAACATATCCTCTCTGCCAGATTTATTCAAAATGTTTTAGAAAATTAAGGAATTATGTAGATTATTCAGGGAAAAACAATAAAATTTCCTTGAGGAATTTTATGAAAGAGGCTACCATTTTTTAATTCTGTTATTCACTTAGTTATCTGAAAAAAGACACTGTGGTACTTTCTTTCAAAACTGACCATGTATTTTAATTACTTATTACTTGCCAGTTCCTGTCTTAGATATTAAATTATCTTAATTAACTTAATGCGGTAGAGATCTCAGTTTTACAGACAGTGAAGCTAATATTACGAGAGGCTAAAAAACCTGCTCAAGGTCATAAAGCAAGCTAGTGTCAGAAGTAGACTTCAAACCTAGGTCTTACAGACCAACAAATAACTTATGACTATATCCACTATTCACTATCTCTAAGTGAAAATTTTATTATGTTTGTGTTCCGTAACCTTTAGAAAAAAACAGTAAAAGCAGAAAAATATTATATAACTCTAACTTCTCATAACTTTTAACCCTAAACTTACAATCTTAATATTTACTTATTTTATTAGCTTATGAACATATTCTGTGCGGCAAATCTGTGTAAATTTTACTTGATTAACATCGGCCTTACACATATGTCACCATGATGCTATCTGATGAACTCTCTGTGCCTTTGCTTATGTAACAGTTTTATTCATAAAGTTTACCTCATGCTAGTACTCAAGGTATTAAACAGAATTTCATCACTCGTAGAACCTTGTGGAGTTGATGGGTATTTTTCTATTGTTGTTGATGATATACACAAGAATAAAGATTTTTCCCCAGGCAATGCATAGTCCTCAATTTTTTATTAAGGGTTTCTGACTGATAGAGAGAAAAATACACACAATGGCTACATACAAGAAAATTTTTTTAAAAAATTTAGCATGGAGGATGGCCGTTCAGAAAACTGCATTCTGGTCCACTCATCTTTCACTTTCATTAAGAGTAAAGATTAAAGCACAAGTATAAAAATAAATCAGGTCTATATTATGGGCAGTTTAGTGAGGACAAAGAAAAGGAAATACCTGAGCTAGTGTTTCTCTAATGAGAAGTTTTCAGGTAAGTGTTCATCCATGGGAAAAATCAGCCACAGGTTTTATTCAGTTTGAGCCACAAATATTAGAGTTATTATCTGTGGCCACTGCTTTTTGAAATACGTCATGGTACTCTAGCCATTCAGAACAGGTATTTCCTATACTGAAAGTTATTCCTAGGACCAAATGGCTGCACTGGTAAATTCTACCAAACATCTGAAGAAGAGTTAACACCAATCCTTCTCAAAGTCCTCCAAAAAGTTGAAGAAGGAACACTTCCAAACTCATTTTATGAGGCCAGAGTTACCCTAATAGCAAGCCAGATAAAGACACTGAAATTTAAAAAAAAAACACTATATCCCTAATGAATACAGAGGTAAAAACTCTTAATAAAATATTAACAAACCAAATTCAACAACATATTAGAAAGCACTATACACCTTACTACATAAGATTTATTTCTGACATGCCAGGGTGGTTCAACTTATGCCAATCAATAAATGTATCCACCATATTAATAGGACGAAAAATACAAATTGTATGATCATCCCAATAGATGCAGAAAAACCAGTTGACAAAGTGCAATATCCTTTCATAATTAAAAACCCTCAACAAATTGGATATAAAAAGAACACACCTCAACATAATAAAGGCCATGTATATGATAAACCCACAGCTAATATTACACTCAACAGTCAAAAACTGAAAGCTTCTCCTCTAAGATTACGAACAGGACAAGGATGCCCACTGCCACCACTTTTATTAAACATTGCACTACAAGTCCTAGCCAGAGCAATTAGGCAAGACCAAGAACTAAAAAAGCATCCAAACCGAAAAGAAAGATGCAAATACTGGCGTTATTTGCAGGTGATATGATATTAAAAATAGAAAAGACTAAAGTTGCAGGATATACAATCAACATAGAAATCAGTGTGTTTTTACAAACTAATGACAAAATATCTGAAAAAGACATAAAGAAAAACCTACCCCACTCACAATAGCACAAAAACAATAAAATAGGAAGTGAAAGATAGGTACAATGAAAACTACAAAACTTTAATCAAAGAAATTAAAGAACATACAAACAAATGGAAATATATCCCGTGCTCATGGATCAGAGATTAATATTGTTCAAATGTCCATTCTACCCAAAGCCATCTATAGAATCAACACAATGCCTATCAAAATTCCAATGGCGTTTTTCATAGAAACAGGAAAAATAATCCTAAAATTTGTATGGAACTACAAAAGACCCTAAACAGCCAAAGCAATTATGAGAAAAAAGAACAATGCAAGAGGTATCACATCATATTCCTGGTATCGAACCATATTACAAAGCTACAGTAATTAAAACAGTGTAGTACTGACATAAAAACAGACACAGACGATTGCAACAAAATAGAGAGGCCTCTATTAATAAACCTCTGTATATGTTTAATTAATATTTGACAAGCAAGCCAAAAACACTCAGTATGGAAAGAACAGTTTCTTTAACAAATGATGCTTCTTTATTTCAGTATTTACTTTGGAACTTCCATGGTAACAATACTATCATTCTTGAAACATTGCCTTTTGAGGGTTAAATTACCTTAATCCAAAACAGCTGCAAGTGGTTACATCTGAGGAAAGCACTATTTTGTTGCAGACCTTAGAGAATAATCATCATGTGTTTTTATAATGGAAATCATAAAATTATCTGTAACTCAATGGAAAAAAACATGAAGGAATAAATTAGCCATTTTCACACTTCTTTAAATACTTTTGGAAAGACATCAAAAGTTAAACACAGAATCTTATTAGTGACCAAAGGGAAACATTTTCTGTGATGCAACACTCTGGCCACACCACTTCACGGTCTGGGGCAATGAAAGCCAGAAAGACTGAACTCCGATTCTGATCCAGCCTACCTTGCAGGTCCGGGTCTCTCAGGCCTCACTTTCCGGACCTGTGGAATTAGTGGAGCTATTCATTAAATGTTGATTGAATGCCTAAGTGTGAAACCCTGTGTTAGCAATGGAAGTTTGTTATTTCTGTTTTGAGAAAAAAACAAAAAAACGCAGTCTAACTGCTATGAACAAACCATCATGCCTGGGAAAACTTAAAAAGACCGCAGAGAGGAATTACAGTTGAGCTGAGACTTGATGAATGTAAGCTGCTTAGGTGGGGACTGTGCAGAGGGACCACAAAGACAAGACAATGGGAAAGAGTAAGAACGAGAGAGGTTTACGTAGACGGTACACAAGCTGGGCATCGGGGAGATAAACTTAGAGCTTTATCCGACACACTAGAAAACCTGACCATTAATCTTTAAGAAAAACTAAGGTTTCTTCTACACTAATACTCCAGAAATTGGCTGTGGGCCCAACCAGATGAATCCAATCTGTCTAGTATTTCACAGAAAGTTGTTAAGAGTCTTCAAAAGCAAAATATTTTAAACCAAAACAAAAAAAAAGTCAACCAAGTTTTCATACTGACATTATGAAATCTAAAAGACCTCACGTAAGAGGATCCAGGATGGTGGCAGAATAGGTGGAAGCTACACTAAAGCTCCTCACAAAACCAAACTGAAATTACAACTAAACTATAGAACAGTCATTCTGAATAATCAACTGAACACTACCTGGAGAGAAGCTCTATAACCAAGGATACACGGAAGAAACCATATCACCACAAGACTGCTAGGGAGTACAGAGGCACAAGAGGGCTGGCTGGGCTCCCACAAGTGGTCGCTGAAGTTCTGTAGGGATATTTCAGTGGCCAGGAAGCCCCCTGAGGAGTGTAGAGTCTAAATCCCAATCTGGGCTCCACAGCCTAGAACACAGACCCAGAAAAGGTGGCCCACATGATATCTGGCTATAAAAAGCAGCAGAGTTTCTGTCCACCACGGACAGATAGATAGAGATGCAGGCAGCCTTTCAAAGAGCCAACACACAAAATTTCTATTGTAGCCACTCCTCCTCGGCCCCCGCAGAGGGAGGGCAGAGTGCACTACAGCTGTGTGAGTAGCTGGTGAAGGAAAAACACACACAAGTGCAGGAAGCACAGAGAATCCCAAACGAGATGGACCCAAAGAGGAACACACCAAGGCACATCATAATTAAAATGACAAATCTTAAAGACAAGGAGAGAATCTTAAAACCTGCAAGAGAAAAGCAGATACTTACCTACAAGGGAGCTCCCATAAGACTGTCATCTCATTTCTCAACAGAAACATTTCAGGCCAAAAAGGACTGGCATGAAAAATTCAAAGTGATGAAAAGCAAGGGCCTACAACCAAGGCTCATTTATCCAGTAAGACTATCATATAAAATTGAAGGAGAAATAAAGAACTTCCCAGACTAGAAACAGATAAAGGAGTTTGTTACCACCAAACCAGTATTAAAACAAACGATAAAGGCCTTGCTTTAACAAGAAGAAGAAAAAAGAGAAACACAGTTAAAAAAATAAAATGGCAATAAATACATTATCTATCAATAATGTATATATTTTAAATTTAAATAATTTTAAATTTAAATAATACTTTAAATGTAAATGGTTACATGCTCTAATCAAAAGACACAGGGTAGCTGAATGGATAAGAAAAACAAGAGACCAAACTCAGTTGAAAGATAAACACAGGCTAAAAGTAAAAGATAGAAAAAGATATTTCATGCAAATAGAAAGAAAAAAAAACTTGGGGTAGCAATACTTATACCCAGCAAGACAGACTTTAAAACCAAGGCTATAGTAAGAGACAAAGAAGGACGCTACATAATGACAAAGGGAACATTCCAACAAGAGGATGTAACCCTAGTAGACATTTATGTGCTCAACACTGGAGCACCTAAATACATAAAACAAATCCTGATGGACATAAAGGGACAGACCGACAGAAATACAGTCATAGTAGGGGATTTTCACACTTCACTGACTTCAAAGAATAGATCTTCCACGCAGAATATCAATGAGGAGATAGTGGCCTTAAATGTCGTACTAGACCAAATGGCTTTAATTGGTATATTCACAGCATTTCAATCCAAAGCAGCAGAACATACCTTCTTTTCAAGTGCACATGGAATATTTTCTAGGATAGATCACATGTTCGGACACACAACAAGTCTCAATAAATATGAATTCAGTAAATTTATTTTACTGAAATCATATCGGACATCATCTCTGCTCATAAAGCTATGAAACTAGAAATCAATCCCAAGAAGAAAAGTGAAAAACACACAGAGACATGAAAGCTAAATAACATGCTATTAAATAATGAATGGGTTAACAATGAGATAAAGGAAGACATCAGAAGATAGTTGGAAACAAGTGAAAATGAGAACACAACAATCCAAAATCTGTGGGACACAGGGGAAGCAAGTACTAAAACGGGAATTCATAACATTACAGGCCTATCTCAAGAAACAAGAAAAGGCTCAAATAAATAATCTAATTTTATACTTAAAGAAACTTGATAAAGAAAAACAAACAAAGCCTGAAGAAAGTAGAAGAAAGGAAATAATAAAGATCAGAGCAGAAATAAATGAAATAGAATCTAAAAAACTAATAAAAAAGATCAATGAATCTAAGAATTGGTTCTTTGAAAAGATAAACAAGACTGACAAACCTTTAACCATACTCATCAAGAAACAGAGAGAGAGGAGCCTAATAAATAAAATCAAAATGAAAGAGGAGAAATAACAACTGACACCAGAAAAATACAAAGTATCATAAGAAATTATTACAAAAAATTATATACCAACAAATTGTGCAACCTGGATGAAATGGGTAAATTCCCAGAAACATATAATTTTCCAAAACTAAATCAGGAAGAATCAGAGAATCTCAATAGATAGATTACACCTAGAGAAATTGAAACAATAATCAAAAACCTCCCAACAAACAAAAGCCCTACGGCTTCACAGATGAATTTTACCAAACAATTTGAGAAGAACTAACCTCTCCTCAAAATATTCCCAAAAATCCAAGAGGAGGGAAGACTCCCAAGCTCATATTACAAGGCCAGCATTATCCTAATTATAATACCAGATAAAGACACTCCAAAGAAAAAAATTATAGGCCAATATCCCTGATGAACATAGATGCTAAAATTCTCAAATGGGACTTATTCCAGGGATGCAAGGTTGGTACGATAACCACAAATCAATAAACATGATACATTGCTTAAACAAAATGAAGGATGAAAATCACATGATCATATCAACAGATGCAGAAAAAGCATTTGATAAATTCCATACCCATTTATGATAAACACTCTCAGCCAAGTAGGAATAGAGGGAATATACCTAAATATAATTGAGGCCTTATATGATAAATCCACTGCATTATACTCAATGGGTAAAAACTGCAAGCATTACCCTTAAGATTGGGAGATTGGGAGCAAGGCAGGAACATCCGCTTTCACCACTATTATTCAGCATAGCACTGGAAGTCCTAGCCATAGCACTCAGGTGAGAAGAAGAAATAAAAGGTGTCCAAATTAGAAAGGAGGAAGTAAAACTGTCATTATTGGCAGATAACATGATACTACATACAGATAACTTTAAAGAGTCCACCAATAAATTGTAAGAACTGATCAATAAATTCAGTAAAGTTAGCAGAATACCAAATTAATATCCAGAAAAGAGTTGCATATTTATACACCAGTAATAAACTATCAAAAAGGGAAGTGAAGAAAATAATCCCATTCACAATTGCTTCAAAAAGAATAAAATACCTAGGAATAAACCTAATCAAGGATGGAAAAAGGCCTGTACTCAGAAAATTATAAGATAATGAAGAAAGAAACTGAAGATACAAGTAAGTGGATGTATATACTATGTCCATGAATAGGAAGAATTAACATCATTAAAATGTCCATATTACCCAAAGCAATCAGTAATTCAACACAACTCCTATCTAGATACCAATGATGCATTTCATAGAACTAGAACATATATTCCAAAAATTTATATGGAACCACAAAAGAACCCAAATGGCAACAGCGATCTTGAGAAAGAAGAAAAAATTGGTGGAATCACACTATCTAATATCAAACTATAAGTCCACAGTAATCAAAACAGCATTGTACTGGCATAAAAACAGACATTTGACAGAGGAGGCAAAAACATATTATGGGATAAAGATAGTTTATTCAATTAATGGTGTGAGGAAAATTGGACAGATATGTACAGAAAAATGAAACTACACTATCTTCTTAGGCCATACACAAGAATAAATTAGAAATGGATTAAAGACTTAGATGTTAGATACAAAAACATAAAAATCCTAGAAGAAAACATAGGCAGTAAAATGAATCTAAGAATTGGTTCTTTGAAAAGATAAACAAGACTGACAAACCTTTAACCAGACTCATCAAGAAACAGAGAGAGAGGAGCCTAATAAATAAAATCAAAATACCCTAACTGGTGTGGCTCCTGGGTTGGGCATCATTCCACAAACCAAAAGTTTGCCAGTTAGATTCCCGGTTAGGGGCGATGCCTACGTTGCAGGCCAGGCCCCTGGTTGAGGATGACTGATCAATGTTTCTCTCACACATGGATGTTCTTCTCACTTTCTTTCTCCCTTCCCCCCTCTCAAAAAATAAAATCTTTAAAAATAATAAAATAAAATAAAATCTCAGACTTTGCTCATAGCAGTATTTTTCTGATGTATATCTCAGACAAGGGAAACAAAAAATATAAACAAACTGGACTAAATCAAACTAAAAAGTTTTTACACAGCAAAGGAAAGCATCAACAAAACGAAAAGACAATCCACTAAATGGGAGAACATGTTCACCAATGCTACATCTGATAAGGGATTAATTTCCAAAGTTTATAAAGAACTTACACAACTTAACACCAAAAAAAAAAAAAAATCCAATTAAAAAGTGAGAAAAGGACCTGAATAGACACTACTCCAAAGAAGACATAAGGATGGCTCATAAACATATGAAAAGGAGGTCGACATCACTAATCATCAGAAAAATGCAAATTAAAACCACAATGAGATATCACCTCACAACTGCCAGAATAGATATCATTAATAAATCAACAAACAACAAGTGTTAGCAAGAATGTGGAGAAAAGAGAACCCTCATGCACTGTTGGTGGGAATACATATGGGTGCAGCCACTGTGGAAGACAGTATGGAGTTAACCTCAAAAATTAAAAATGGAACTGCCTTATGACCCAGCAATTCCACTTCTGAAAATTTATCTGAAAAAACCTGAAACACTAATTCAAAAGAATATATGTACCCTTATGTTCACTGCAGTGTTATTTATAATAGCCAAGATTTGGAAGCAGCTCAGTGCCCATCAGTAGATGACACTATGGTACATTTATACAATGGAATACTACTCAGCCATAAAAAAGAAGAAGACAATGTTACCCTTTGGAACAGCATGAATGGATCTGGAGATTATTATGCTAAGTGAAATAAGCCAGTCAGAGAAAGATAAATACCATATGATTTCACTCATATGTGGAAGGAACCTAATGAACAAACTGAACTAACAAGCAAAATAGAGATATACTCATAGATAGAGGGCAGTCTGACAACTCTGGCAGGGGCTTGGAGAGGTGGAGGGATCAAACAACAACAAAAAAAGAACTCATAAACACCGACAACAGTGTGCTGATGATGGTGGAGGGAGAGAAAGGGGGCAAGGGCAGATAAATGGCAATGGAAAAAAGGAAATAAAAAATCAACTATTAAAAAAACAAAATAAACAAAAGACCTCACTTAACAGACAAATTTTACAACTAGTGGATTCCTACTGTTTTAAGTACAGTAGTAAAACATTCTAAAAGCAGGATATATGACAAGCGATGAACTTCTATTCTTTATCAAATACAAACTCCGTAAACTTATAGGTGTAAAAATTATACAGATATTATATTTACATGCTCCCTTCCAAAAGACTTTTCATTCCTCGTTCAAATAAAGCTTCACTTATTCACTCTGAGTACTGATTAGCTAAATACATATTAGCAGAAATACCTAATGACAACCTGAGGTCCCATTTACCTGTGCTCTGCAGGTACAGGCGGTGGCCAAACAGCAGGATCTCTAAATGGTTCTTCTTGACAGGACACAGGAAAATCTGGGGGCTTGTCCATTTTAAAACTTTCCAAAGTGTTGACAATACTTTTAACTTGTTCATATTCTTCCAATAATTCTTGCCGAACCTTGAAAAAATATATGTGTAGCCTTTATATAAAAACTTTTTAAAGTTTATATATTGCAAATAATAAATTGCTACCAAATGCAATGTTTTTCAAAGTATGCAAAATGAGTTATTAAAACATATTAAAAACAAAGAACTGTTTAAAGTGATAGAGACACAAAATCAGCTCAGGAACTGATTTGAGAAAAAGCCTTCATAGGGCAAGTAGTTACATGTCTTTTATAATGGAACTTTATTTTTACCAACAAATGTAATGACCATGAACACAACTTAAAATAAGTAACTAAGTCAGTAATAAGTTACCCATTCCCAGAAATCTGTAATATTAACACTAAATCCTTTTAGCACACTTGGCAATAGCTTCCAAAAAAATTATCAACCGAAATTTTGACCGGCATTTCCTGTCCCCAATATCACTAAATATGAAATGCCTGTCTGTCATTGGGATCTGAAAGCTTGAAGTAATAAAAAACTATGAATTACCCACTTCTAATTTTTATTTGAATTCTCCTTCACCTAAAATCTGAATTTTTTTTGGCTTTGTTAAATTCTTTCAAGTCCTAGGTAAAGTTTATTTTGAGTTCAAAGGCAAGATGTTTCCTATATGTAAAAAAACCTCACTGAGCACTTATTATGTAGAAATTCTTGTTTTTACATTTATAAATTCAGTTTAACAATTTTGTTTTTTTAATCAGAAATCACATTTAGCAGAGCATAAGTAACTTTCCCTTAATTTTTATCTTGAATAATATATAGAAAGGAACATATAAAAGAGATGAAGAACCAAAGAAAAACCTAGGTAAAATTCAATTGCTCATAGATGCAGTTATATGATATACTTAGAGAAATGAAACTTTAGAAACTAATAGAAATATAGTAGAAATATCTGAATAGAAATGGAAACTACTTAACACAATAAGAACATGTCAAAAATATTTCCATGCTACATTAGTAAAGCAACCTTATCTGTGGCTAGTATGCAGGATAGAAGAAAACAACTAACAATTTCAACTTGAGTTAGAGCAAGTGTATTGTTCTCACTCAACATAATCTGGTAACATTAAGGCTGAAAAATAAGCCAAATTTAACCTGAAAATTTAGTAAACATCAATCTGACTAGCAGAAAAATTAGAAGAAACACTTAAAAGGCATTAGTACGTAAAATGGAAACTTCAAAGAAATGCTTGACTCTGCACTGTTAATTTTAAAAGAATTTTAAGTTTTAAGAATAAGTGGGGAAAATATAATTCATGTTTTTATTAACTGTACTATTATATAATCAAGTTGTATACTCAAGAGACAGCAAATATATTAGTGTTTTTTATTAGATTACTGACTTCTTTGTTTTCATAGGAGTCTTTCAAGAGAAGAGGAAACTTTTTTTAATCCTCACCAAAGGATATGTTTTATTGATTTTAGAGAAAGGAAGGGGTTAGAGAGGGAAAGAATCATCAATGTGAGAGAAACATCAATCAGTTGCCACATGTATGTGCCCCAATCAGGTATCAGACCTGTAACCTAGGTATATGCCCTGACCAGGAATCAAACCCGAAACCTTTTGGTGTGCGGGTGACATTCCAATCAACTGAGTTACCAGGTCAGGGAAAAGAGGAAACTTTATTCAAAGAAAAGTTTCATGAAATGGGTCAAAACTACATGTTAAATTGAAAGGGGAAAGGGCAAGTAGCCATACCTTATTTCAAAAATTTGTACTCACAATTAGGCAACTGATAATGAAAATTAAAAAAAAATTAAAAGTAGATTCAATTAGAATTAAGTTGGGTTGTCCAAAAAGTTCATTTGTTTTTTTCCGTAAGATGGCTCTAGTAGTGCTTAGTTGTCTTTAACTTCATTCAAAACAATTTTGCTAGATTGTATCATGACAGCTATTATATCAACATGTATTTTAAAAAACTTATCAAAATTGGTGAATTCTTATGTAACCATTTTAATATTGAAGGTGGAAGAAAATACATAATTTCCAGCCTATTACACTTTATTATTTCAAGAAAAGTAAAAATGCAACTGAAATGCAAAAAAAAGATTAGTGCAGTGTATGGAGAAGGTGCTGTGACTGATCAAATGTGTCCAAAGTGGTTTATGAAGTTTCGTGCTGGAGATTTCTCACTGCATGATGCTCCATGGTCAGGTAGACCAGGTGAATTTGACAGTGATCAAATCAAGACATTAATTGAGAACAATCAACGTTATACCATGTGGTAGATAGCTGACATACTCAAAATATCAGAAACAACAAAGTTTTGGGTGAAAATGAAAAAATGTGTCTGTTATTTTATGGAAAAAACTAAACAGACTTTTGGACAACCCAATTATCTTTGATGTATGTCTCATGAAATAATAAAAAATATATAAAATATTAACTGGACAAGACAAAAAAATTATTTAGAGTACATTTTAATATCTCAGTCTTCAGCCATATAACAACTATTTACAACATCTCAAGCTCCAATCTTTCAAGTACATTAGACTATTGCCCTGACTCAATGGATAATGGGGCCTTACCTGTTGCCATTTGCCTTTGACAGCCGGGTCTCTGACTGACTGGCAATGTCTCTGAATCTGCTGGATGACCCCTTGGTAATACACCATCGATGAGTCATAATTTCCAAGAAGTGCATATTCTCTTCCTTTCTTTGCATTGTCACAAATCTCAGCCAAGTTCATCTTTTTTTCAGAGACCTATACATAAATATAATGGCTTTTTATTAAGCTTTCAGCACTGACTTTAAAACATTTTTTATTATTCTTTAAAACATCAGCTTAAAACTACTTGGAAAGTCAGGATGGTTCTCTTCTTCAGGTCATCTGAATGCATCTTACAGTACTGAACAAAGTCTCTAATTTTGGCAGTACAAAGGAGTTCACAAAAGAACACCCGAAGAAGTAATAAGAGATTACACAGCTCTGAACTACTGATTCGTGTTACAGGCACTGGCTTTCCTTGCTCATTCTGTAATGACCACAAGCTGCAACAACAGTAAAGATGATCTTGCTTTATTCCTTCCAATTCACCCTTGACAATGTAGAAATATATGAATATCCCATATTTTCCACTGATGTCAATTAAAACTGCAGAAATCAACTCTCACTCAAACTATTTGGCCCAAGAACAAAAAGTCACACTGAAGAAACACATTTTAAAGAAACAGTCCTAGTTACCCATGCATAATTTATATGCATTTAATGTGTCACACAACTTTAAGCAAAATCCTGTGAATTAAACTACATTAGCCCTTTCTGTTCCTCAACTGTAATCACTCATGATCCTGTCGTTCTCCATAGCTTTTTGTCTGTGCAAACAACTATCACTATCTTTTCTATACCACAAGATGCTAGAAAACCATCATCTGAATCTCTGATTTGTACCAAAGCCCTCCAGCCCGTTGTCCTTCTGGCTTCTCTTCCAGGCTTTCCACACATCTCCCAGAATCATCCCAGGCTTTTCACCCAAGACTACAAAGAGTAAAAAGTCCAGGGTTACAGAAGAATGACATCCTGGGAAGAAGTCCAAATCGCCCTGTTCTTATTTCCTGGAACAATAAACCAGTAAGTATTTTCCTGTGCCTTCCCAAAGGAGTAATTTTGGGGTGGACAGCTTGGCTCTTCTCCTCTGCCACTTTTCTCCATGGGCTCTAACACTCTTCCTCAAAATTAACCATATCTAGTTCTAGGTATTTTAAGATACTCCAGTACATTCTTGAAAACAGAACTATTTCCTTTATGTGTTTTGGCATGTTATATTTGCCCCTTCTCCCAGCATAGGTTCATTGAAGCAGCATCTATGTTACTTGAGAGTCACACTGCAGCAAACAGTACACTGTTTTTACACAGTAAGAAATTTCAACGTTGTGTAGATCTATCGCAGAATAGAGAATAACCATGGAAAACCTCTTCCTCAAATTAGAATATTAACACAAAGCAGTATGGTGTTTTTACAGTGAATAATCTGCAGTCAATAAAGGTGTTCCACATGTTATTTTCTTTTAAAGGCACTGTGAGACTAAACATTAATATATGCAGGTACATTACTGTGTAAAATGAAAATACCTTGATGTAAAGCAGGAGTCAGGAAACTTTTTCTGTAAGGGATCAGACAGAAAATATTTTAGGTTTTGAGAACCACAGGCAATATTGAGGACATTAGTTAAGTAGTTACATTAATGATACAATATTTAACACAATTTTCATTGATGAAATTCAAAATGTTATAATAGTTGAGCAAAACTTTTTGTAAAATAGGTCTCCTAATGAAAATGAAATTTTTGTGTGGAGGGAAAATATTCCACTTGTTAGTTTGGATTCAAAGTTACTATTCCCTACCATCAAAAGCAAATGCAAATGTTCATACATTAGTAGTGATTTTTAATAAGATTTTATGTCTTTCATGTTTGAAAATGTCTTTTGATCCAGAGAGGGTGTGTCATATACAGATATCAAATCACAAGCATACAACTTCATTCAGCATAACTGTTGTTTGGAAGTCATTTAAAGAATTTACTCTTGATAATTGTCTCT
The DNA here is from genome assembly GCA_004027735.1 of Carollia perspicillata. Lineage (NCBI taxonomy): Eukaryota > Metazoa > Chordata > Mammalia > Chiroptera > Phyllostomidae > Carollia > Carollia perspicillata. The sequence continues at coordinate 2,294 of PVKM010029059.1, read as the reverse complement.
TGCATGTTACTACCTTGTAGATTAATCTCTTTTAATTGAAGGTTAGGAGGAAGTGCCTCACCTTCAGTTAAATGGGTTTTTTAATATGAAAATACCCTTTGCACTTGCATCAAAGTCTGAAAAATGCTGCTAAAACTGTAGTTTGAGCTCAGAAAATACATGTCCTGCCAATCTAGTCAGAGGGGGAAAGGGGAATGAAGATCTCACTTCTTTGCTTTAACTTTTGACTGCATAGAAAGCTATATAAAACAGCTTGATAACCCTGGCCAGCGTGGCTCGACTGGTTGGAGTGTTGTTTCTCTCTCCCTCCCTTCTCCTCTCTCTAAAATCAGTAAACATGTCCTCAGGCCAGGATTTAAAAAAAAAATTTAAACAGCTTGATAGCACTTGTGAGCTAAACAACATTAGGCAGCACTGAAACAACTTCTAGGTTTGCATATAAACCAGTTTTGTCTTGTAATTTTAGATGGAATCCTTGAAAAAACATCAAGTCTGCAGTAAAAAACTCAGTGTTTTCCAAAGCCACTCAGTGTTCAGTAACAGTGGTTGAGAGCAGTTCCTCCGATTCAGAAAAACTGCCAATGAGCCCTAAGTTCAAAACATTGTAACACAACTTTACCACTACTAAGTCACTGACGGATCTGTCATGTGGTAGAACAAGTTCAGATATTTAGCTTCAATTTCTGACAAAAATTCATGGGACTGAAAATGGCTAAATCCACAAGAGCAATACTTTTGAGACACTGCTGGTTCCATACTGCATGACAGATTCAAATATTCTCTCCAAAATGCCTCCTGATAAATGAACAATGGATATAGACCCTCACCACCTTACATTTTCACAGCTTCGTAAATTTGTTCACCTAAGCCTTTTTGTTCTATACCATTAGCTGTATGACATCTTAGCAGATTCCACTTTAGGTAGTCAGACTTAGTGTTTTCTCAAGTTTTTGTAAATATTCTTGCCTGTACCTATTCCATGAACACTATTCATTACAACTAATTCTTCGGTAACTTCAGACTCATCATTGACTTCTCAAGTAAGCAACAAATGACAATTGGAACATCTGTCAATTCATCAACAGCCAAGGAAAACCACTGAAAATCATTTGACTTCTTTTCAATTGATTATTGGTATGCTTGACTCTTCCAGAAACTGTTCCTACTGAAAGGTCAATAGTCTTGCCCTGGCTGGCATGGCTCAGTGGATTGAGTGCTAGCCTGCAAACCGAAAGGTCGCCTGTTTGATTCCCTGTCAGGGCACATGCCTTGGTGCAGGGTGGGTCCCTATTTGGGGGTAACAGGAGGCACTGATTGATGTTTCTCTCACACATCAATGTTTCTCTCCCTAACTTCCTCCCTCCCTTCTCCTCTCTCTGAAAATAAATAAAATCTTAGGAAAAAAAGGTTAATAGTCTTGAACAAATTTATTTTCTCCAAACACATTTCTTTGCCTGCTATAATCAAATATGATTTAGTTAATTCCCCATCAGTAAACAATTTCCTTGCTTGGTTAACAAATTAGAAACTCAGAAACTTAATCTGGGTGCAGCCTGAGTTTTGTTTTTCAAACTGGTATAGAAATTCCGCTGTGATAAAATATTCCTCTTTAAGTTTTCCAATTTTTCTGACCATTGCTCTGCTATCAGTTGGGAATATTACGATGAGTGATCCTCTGGTAATGTCAGCATATACTGCATCTCATCAGCACACCTACGGTGTCACTGCATAATAATCACAATGCTTTGTCATCCAATTCAACAGTCTACATTGTGCTCTGAAAGTGTAACACGTCAAGTCCATTTTTCTCATCTTTTCTTGTTTTGACATGATGTGTATGCGCTGGTAATAAATAAGGTAAAACATCACAGTACAGTGAAATCATGGCACTCGAATCACTGTAATTATAGTGTACCAAGCAACAATGCGAAGCAATGAGAATGCCATAAAAATCTCTGTCACAACTCCTGAATTCTGTCATTCCAGCACAGAAGAAGCCATAGACAATATGGAAACAAATGAGTGTGGTTGCAATAAAACTTTATTTATGGACACCGATAACTGAATTTCATTTCAATTTCACATGTCACAAAATAGTATTATTCTGACTTTTTTAAACATTAAAAAAATGCAAAACCATTCTCAGTTCAAGGGGAATTCAAAAGCAAGTGGCAGTCTGAATTTGGCCTTAAATTGTAGTTTGCCAACTCCTGCTTTCAGTTTGTCATAGGAATCTAGGAAAATAATAGCTGGGGGAGGGGGGCAGGGGGAGGGACAGTGGGGACAAGGGTTTT
>PVKM010029058.1:0-17973 GCA_004027735.1 Carollia perspicillata | reverse complement strand
AAAGTAGGCTGTTACTCACACTTCCCTCTGTACCCCCAAGCAGATGAAGGCAGCCTTCCTCCATTGTCTTTTTGAATCCTATACACACCTCTGTGGTTGTATATCATGACTTGTTATAATTGTTTACTTGCTTGTCTATTTCTCCACTGGAAAGTGACTTTCCTGAGGTCAGTAAATGCTTACTTTCATCTTATGTTCAGTCTGCCAGCTCTCTGCCTGGTGCATGGAATCTCCCAGATGTTTGCTGAAGGAGAAATTCACTCATTTCACTCATTTTTCTAGTTCTACTATTTTGCAGCTGTAAGGAACATATTTAAACCCATTTTTTATTTAAAGTCTTTTCAGATCTCTCCTCTCCACTTCCAGGTTCAACAAACCTAATCCTTTTGATGGGTCTGTGTCCAACTTGCTTTTGAACCCTTCACTGTTCTATTGTAGTTCACGGAATCCTGGTAAACTCCCAGAACTGTGCATTGCACATCTGAAATCTTGAAAGAGAGAAGTCAAGCTCCAGAAGGTGAGACTGAGAAATCTAACCAGTACTATTCTGTTGACCAATATGTACCTGCTGCCTGCCTGATCCCTTTCTCCAAAGGCCAAACTAGAAACTAATGCAAAAAGCAAGTCCTTCAGGAAGTGAAGAGTTTCCCCATACATTCTACAGAAATGTCCTCTGTGTAAAGATTGGGCAGTGGGGAGGAAATGGAGACACTGTGGAGGAGGGGTCAGGCGAGCAAGAGTGGATCCAACTCCCCTAGCAAGGAGGAAAGTCAACCAGTTGAAATGAGAACCCAAGAGCATCTGCACTGCAGTCTTTCCCTTAGGCTGCCAAATACAGAATATCAACTTCGGTCCCACTCCCAAGTTACCAACCCTCTCTTTCCCGTAAAACGGAAGTGTTTAACATTCCTTGTCATTTTCCTTTAGATATACATGTATAAGCACATAGTGTCTATCAGGAGGAGAGAGACAGCAATATTGAAGAATAAAAGTTCCATTGTTCTGTTGCTTCTAAAGTAAATGATGAAAATTATAAGCTAATTTACATATGGGAGATTAGCAGAGTATCCCTTTATTCCTATTAATATATTTTCACTTCCTAATTATAAAGATTTGAATCTTTTTAAAACAACTTTATACAAAACATTTGTGTGGATATAAGAACTGCATGTTAAATGCTAATTCTGGATGAGTTATTTGCATAACCTTACAAAGGAGCTAAATTGCTTGTATTTAATAATAAATAGAGAGTCTAAAAAGGATTGTGGATATCTTGAGAGAATGTGAGACAGAGAACAAATTTGCTTCTATTTTAAGATATGGAATTTTTTTCTACTTTGAATTTAAAGCTACTCTCCACCCTCTAGGGAAAACTTGTCCTAACTTTCCGATTAGCTTAATAGTCCAAGGCTTCTACAACATGACAGTTAAATATATTGAAGGTGAAGAGCTAATATGTTTTTAAATTAGCATGGATAATTTTCAAAGATAATAAATTGCATCTAAAATAGTTTCACATTTGGAAAGTGGAGGCTTTTGAACAACAGATTCTGCATATAATAACAAAATAGAGAGAGTTGTTGAAGTTATTCAAGAATTCAGCGACAATCAACATTCATAAAGAAAAATGAAAGATAACTTTTTAAAGTACATGATTTGCCAATGTTTGAGATTCAGATGGCAGGTGTTATTTCTGCAGGTGAGCCGGAAGACATACTAGTAGGTAAAACACGAGAAATAGCAAAGATGATCAACACATCTAATTTTGATTTGATGTTTATGTTTTTGAAGTCAGGAACCAGTTTCTTATCAGCATTCAATACAGTAGACAGGCACTTCGTACTTTTCCCCTCCCCTACCTCTTTGCTGAATTGACTCCGCACTCTCTTGGTTTTTCTTCTTTCTCTTTGCTAATGCATACTCGCAGATTCCCTTAGAAACCTCTTTTTCTCTTTGACCTCTAATTGTTGACTCTAATTCAGTCCTAAGCCCTCTTTTTTTTCTCTCTTATCGCCCTCTCTCTAGGTGATCTTGTTAGTTTCCATGGATTTCATTTTCATCTTTACGCCCCAATTCCAAAATTTACACACCCAGAACTGTCCTCTGGGTTCCACTTTGCAGATCCTTGCCTGCCGTCTCCTCTCACAGGTCTGCCAGCAGCTCACACACAGCAAGTCGGTCCACAGCTGCATTCGCAGTGTGGCCCACCACCTATGTGGCCCACCACCCATGCGGCACCAGATTTCTCCACTTCGGCAACTAGCCCCATTCAAACTGCTCACTATCAGTGTGATATCTCTGTCACTTCTATGTTGAACAAGCACATCAAATCTTGCTGATGTTCATTTCCAACACTGTCATCCTACTCTAAGCCACCATCTCATGTGGACTATTTTGTTGGCTTCCCTGTTGGCTACTGACACTCGTATCTCCTTCAACCAGTTTTTTCTGCAACAAAAAAGTTAATCTTTACCTACCATAAATTGTTGTTAGCTGCCTTTCCTTAAAATTAACAAGCAGATTCTAAACCCTACCACAAAATGGCTACTCTGGGTTGTCACAAGTTTGACCTTATCTATAAACATGTCGCTTTTCTATTAAAACCTTTTCAATAGGTTCCTATTATACAAGAATAAAATCTAAACTCCTTACGATGGTGTTATGGACTGAATATTTGTGCCCCCACCCCAAATTTATTTGTCAAAATGCCAACCTCGATGTGACCGCTTTGGAAGGTGGGGCCTTTGGGAGGTGATTAGGTCCTGAGCGCCTTATGAAAGAGACCCCTGAGAGCTTCCTTGCTTCCTTCTGCCATGTGAAGACAGAACAAGAGGACGGCCATACATGAACCAGGAAATGGACCCTCACTGGACACTGAATCTCCTGGCACATTTATCTTAGACATCCCATCCTCCAGAACTGTGAGAAATAAACGTTTGTTGTTGAGGTCATTTAGTCTGCACATTGTGTTATGGCAACCCAGATGCACTGAGACAGATGGTCCACAGAGAGCCCACATGATCTGGCCTTGCCTGTCTGACAAAATTCACCATCTCCCGACCCCTCCGCTTTCCTCACTTCTCTCCAGACACACTGGCCTCCTTTCAACCCCTCAAGTGCCTTATGCTTTTTCCAATCTCAGAGACTTTATACATGGTATTCTTCTACTGAGAATACCATTTTCCCTGCTTTTCGTGTAACGGATTCTTTCAATTCTCAGTTTAAATGCCACTCCCTCAGAGAGGTCTTCCCTGCCTACCAGTTGTGAGTAAGCTCTCCTCTACAATGTACCCTGTATCACTCAACCCTGTTTATTTCCTTCATTAATTACAATTTGTGTTTCATACTTTTTGTTTACTTGTCCATTGACTACTCCTTCTACTAGACTGATAATACATTAATGACAAGAATTATATTTGCTTTATCATCTTAAGAGCTTACTATAGTGCCTGTCATGTACTAGGCCTCAATAAATATTTAAAGAATGAATGAAGAAATGAATAAGCTGAGGGCAATTACATTAATAAAGTTTTCTCAAAATTCTTGGCAAGTGAGTGAAACTAGTCAACTGCTTCATATCAGAAAACTCAGGGGTGAGTGGCTATAGTTTACTACTTGCGGACTCGACACACTTTATGATCCATAGCAATACTTTCATGTCTAAAGAATATTAAAAGTTTTGGAATATAGACTTTCAAAATGGCAAGTGCCTATTCTATTGAGATTTTTAATGTTCTCAAGTGATTTAATCTAAACCGCATTCCCATTATTTACTCCCAAAGCACTTGCAAGGAGTAGAGTCAAGCCCCACAGATGAAGACAGGGAAGTCAACACATGAAGCCTGAAGTGGACTGCCTGCAGATCTCCAGACATGAGACTCATACCCATCACATCCAGGTAACTCTAAAGTACAATCACTCACCATTGTGGGTTAAAACAAAATGCCTTAGAGAGCATATAATTCAGTGAGTCTCCACATAGTCAACAAGTTGATATGGCTCCTTGGACTTCTATGCCACTTTCTCTGTTCCAATATAATTTTTCCTTGAGTCCTAAATATCATTTCTGGAGTTATCCAGAATAATTACTGATGCAAGGATAATGTAAAACCTCTGGCAATTTCAAAAAAAAAGTATTACAATCCACCAGGGAATAACCTCTGCCCTGCCAGTTCCTTTGAGTGACATTTCAAAGCTGATTACTTAGCCCTGTTCAGACAGATGTCCCACTGCAATCAACAGCCTTCTTGTGTTGGCTTCAATAGGGATTTTGCCTTAATAAGAAATATAGAATTGGGTTCTTAGTGATAATTATGATAATAATTTTTAAAGGACAAGTCTTTTCCTCAATAAATAATCCTTCTCTAAAAGCAAGCATCCTTGAATCTTATCTCTGCAGTTTTTCAAATGAACATTTTAAAAAATTAATTTTGATACTTGAGACTTATGCAAGGATAAGTGGAACTCAGAAATGACAGATTCTGCTTTTATGTAGCTATGAATGTGCACCTAATGTTAACAGTAGGGGAGAAATAAGCAAATTTTTTTATTAAGGTCTTTTTAATCTTCCAATGCCAAAGATAACCTCAGATTTATCTTGAACAAAATATTCTACCTTTATACTGAATGAATTAAAACCAACAGAAGCTACCATATCAACATACTGTTAACATTATAGTTGAATACAAGGCAAGTGGTGTTTGGAAGGCCTGAGGTGATTTAGCACCTCCTATCTCCACCCACCATCCCCAAATCCATGTTCAGGAGTAAATAATTAAGTGAAAACAGAGCATTTGCTAAACTAAAGCTATCAGACCCTTGCCCACCTTTAAATTTACATTGCTGCCTCTAAGCTGCTCATATAAGGCAATTCAGGACCCGTCGTTGGAGACAGCAACATGATGAGGCAACTAAAACTCTACATAGGTTTCTGAAGGAATACAGTGTAAAATAAGTGGCTGGGAGGCAGCGGGATTGCATACAGCGTTACCATGGCACTGTCTCTCCACCATCACAGTTCAGGGCAGATGCCCGAATTGCACTGTTACAAAGGTATCAGCTCTGAATAAAAAGCTGACAAAAACAGGGATCTAAACCAGCCAAACAAATATTAGCTGTGCATCCATACCCAAGGCTTCAATTTTCTCATTTCAAATCAAATGTATTAGATTTTTGCTTCTGGGAAGATAGAGTAGACACTATTTCTCTATCTGTCCTATTAAGTACAACTTAGAAACCTTGGACATTTTATATTATATAAATATTGTTACATATATACACACATAAACATACATATGCATACATATATGTATATATGTATGTATATGTATATATATCCACACACATATATAAACATAAAATGAAATCTGTTTGTAAAAAGTCCAACCATTGTTACTATAATGAGAACAGTTTGTACATCGATGTAACCTGGCAGTCAAGGAGAGTGGACTAGAAATCACATGTGTGAACAATGATGACTTCCCTCTACTAGTCAGTGGGGGCAGTAAACAGAGTTGAGTGAGCATGTGTGCTGTGTGGCTGTTGCATTCAACATGACTGAGGGAGTAGAGCAACAAATCTGCATCAAAGTTTGCTTTAAGCTTGAACATTCTTCTACGGAAACTATTCAGATGATTCAGAAGGCCACAGCTATGGGCAACTGGTGACTGGCAACTTCATCACGACAACATACCTGCTCATGCATCACATCTTGTGCAGTTTTTTGGTGAAACATCAAATCACCCAACTGACTCAACCCTTCTACAGTCCAGATTTGGTACCCTGTGACTTCTGGCTTTCCTTCAAACTAAAATCACCTTTGAAAGGGACGAGAATTCATGTAGTTGATGAGATTCAGGAAAAAAATGACAGGGCAGCTGATAGTGATTGGGAGAACTGTGTGATGTCCCAAGCTGCCTACTTTGAAGCAGACTGAGATATCATTGTCCTATGTACAATGTTTCTTGTGTCTTGTATCTTCTTCAATAAATGTTTCTATTTTTCATACTATATGACTGGATACCTTCTGGACAGACCTCTTATATAACAACATAAGGGGATACTGGAAGCTGGAGAAAAGAAGGCAGATCAAAAAGAGACTGGGACACGAGAAAAGACAGAGTGGTGAGGTGGGGCTTTTATGTTTTCATTTTCCGTTTTTTGTTTGTTTTTTTAGCCTCATACTCATGAATCCCAGATTCAGAGTTGAAGAACACTACGATGTTGGTATGCCAGTGGGGCAAGGAAAAAAGCCCAAACAAAGACCTGTTGTCTCTAGCCAAAGGATCAGAATAGGGTAGCAGAGCAAGACAGAAAACTTTTAGACTTTAAAAGCCAAGCACCATGGAAAAGACTGTAGTCCCACCCCCACCCATGCTAGCAAAGACTGAGTAGAGTGGGGAGCTGACACTTCCATTCACACACAGCCATAGCAAAGTGCCCCAACACCCCACTAAGGTGATGACAGTTGAGAAGGCCAAGCGGGAAGTCAGGACAATCATCTCCACTGACCAGTAGTGGATCACCCCATAATATCACTGGAGACTATGTGGAAGTCTGCAGTTCCATTCCCATCCAGTAGTAATGAAGGCCTCTTCCCCCTCCCTGCTGGGTGGTGTCAGAGGAGGCTCTAGGAGGGTCAGAACTCACACCATCAAACAGCAGTAACAAGGCTATCCCCACTCTGGTGGAGACACAAGAGAAGCTGAAGGTCCCACCCCTCCAGCAGTAATGAGGATCTCCTACCAGATATCAACAGAGGCTGGATGGCTGCAGAGGTTACCTCTGCCTGGTAATAATAAAGAGATAGCTTCCCCTTGTCCTGAAAGAGCAGTGTCAGAAAAAAAGGACTAAAATAAAAGGCTTAAATAAGATTCGGAGTCTCATAATAAAATTAAAAAGTCAAGACTTTCATAAAAAATCATTCATCATACCAAGAACAAAGATCTTAAACTGAATTTAAAAAGACTATTCGTAGATGCCAACACTAAGATGGCAAGATGTTAGAATTATCTGACAAAGACCCAAAAGCAGCCCTCACAGAAATGCTTCAATCACTGGCACTCCAGAAGGGAAAAAACAATGCAATGCCTCAGCAAAGAAAAAGAAGATATAGAGTGAAGCATATGGACAATTTAGACCTGTGAAATATATTTGCCAAAATAAAATGGGCACAACAGCAGAATGCAGGGGACCAAAGAAAGAATCAGTGAACTGGTGATAGAACAACAGCAATTATTCAATCTGAACAAAAGAGTGAAAATAGACTAAAAACTAAAGTGAACAGAGCCTCAGAGACCAGGGACACCACAGATCTAACATTTGAATCAGCCACTTTCCAGAGGACAGGGGAAAAAAAGGATGAGATTGAAAAAGTACTCAAAGAATAATAATTGGACACTTCTTAACTTTGGCAAGAGACATAAATTTTCAGAGTCAAGAAGTTGGGGGAAGCCCAATGACAGTCATTACAAGACACATCATTACTGAGTTTCTGAAAACTAAAAGTCAAAGACAAAATCTTGATAAAAATAACAGCCAGATAAAAATGGCACATTATGAATGGGGGGAAAATAGTTCACATGACAGTGGATTGCTCATCAGAAATCAAGAAATTCAGAAATAAATGAAAATTAAAAAAATACATTGCACAGAATGAAAAGAAAAATAAAACATCCCAAAATTTGTGTGACACAGCTAAAGCAGTGCTGGGAGGAAAATTTATAACACTACTGTCATATGATAATAAAAAGGAACATTCTCAGGTTAATATAACATCTCACCTGAAGAACCTGGAAAAAGAGCAAAATAAATCCAAAACAAGCAGAAGGGAGGAAATAATAAAAATTAGAAGTCCATGAAATTCAAACCAGAAAAACAATAGAGAAGATCAATATCCAGAAGAACAAAGATCCAGTTCTTTGAAAAGATCAATAATATTGACAAAGCTCTAGTGTAAAAAAAAAAAGGTAAGACAAACTACCCTCATCAGGAATAAAACAGACGCTATGTCTAAAAACACTGCAGATATCAAAAGGTAGCAAGAAAATACTAACAACAGCTTTGCACACATACATTTGACAACTTAGAAGAAATGGACCAATTTCTTACAAATCACAACTTACCACAGTTCACTCAATATTAAATAGATAATTTGAATAGTCCTATAACTATTAAGGGAATTGAATTTATAATCTTAAAAAAGTACTAAATATAAATCTCCAGTCCTAAGTGGTTTTCCTGGAGAATTCTACCAATGTTTTTTAAAAAATTAACACCAGTTCTATACACAATCTCTTCCAGAATTTGGAAGAGCAAAGGACAGTTCCTAATTCATTTCATGAAGCTAGTGTTACTTTGACACCAAAACCAAAGACAGTGAGAAACAAGAAAACTGTACACCAATATCCTTCATGAACATAGATGCAAAATCTTTAACAGAATATTAGAAAATCAAATTTGGCAACATTTAAAAAATCATTGTATACCATGAGCAAGTAAGATGTATTTCAGGGATACAATACTGGTTTAATATTTGAAAATCATCCAATGTAATCAATTCTATGTAACCTATTACATTTAAAGAAAAAAACAAGAAAAGTAACAGAATATTAGAAATTTATTAGAATATTAGAAATATTGGAATATTAGAAAATCAAACTTGGCAACATTTAAAAAATCATTGTATACCATAAGCAAGTAAGATGTATTTCAGGTATACAATACTGGTTTAATATTTGAAAATCATCCAATGTAATCAATTCTATGTATCCTATTACATTTAAAGAAAAAAACAAGAAAAGTAACATGGTCAAATCAATTAGAGCAGAACAATCATATGTCAAAATTCAACACCTGTTGAAGACAAATAGGAATAAAGGGGAATTTACCCAACTTGACAAGGAACATCTGCAAAAACCCTACAACTAACATTGTACATAATGCTACATTGCAAAAATGTCTGCTTTCACTACTATTATTTCATATAGTGCTAAAGCTTATGTTTTTTTAAGATTTTATTTATTTTTAGAAAGAGGGAAGGGAGAAAGAGAGGGAGAGAAGCATCAATGTGTGAGAGATTCACGGATTGGTTGCCTCTTGTACATCCCCAGCTGGGGTCCTGGCCCACACACTAGGCATATGTCACCTGACTGGGAATCAAACCACCAACCTTTTGGTTCACAGGCCAGCACTCAGTCCACTGAGCCACACCAGCCAAGGCTAAAACTCCTTACTGGCAGTGCAATAAGGCAAGGAAAGGGGAAAAAAATGGTATAAGGACCAGAAAAAAAGTCATAGAGCTGTCACTATTACAGGAGACATGATTACCTATAGTAAAAATTCAGATTCTGCCAAAAATCTTGTAGAAGTAGAGATTTTTGTGAATTCAGCAATGTGGCAGAATTCAGATTCTACCAGAAAATCTCTTAGAACTAGAGATTACAGTGAATTCAGCCATGCGGCAGGATACAAGCTGCATACAGTATTTAATTATATTCCTATACACTAGCAATGAACACGCAGATACTGAAATTAAAAACACAATACCTGTACAATAGCTCAAAAGAAAAAAATATGTATGTAATATAGAGAGATCATTTATATAAAATTATATGTTATATGTATTGTATTATATATAATTTTATATGGAAAGGCAAAGGAACTAAACTAGATAAAGCAATTTCCTAAAGGTAGAATAAAGTGGGAGGAATCAGTCTACTCTTTTTCAAGACATATAGCTACATTCATCAAGACTCTGTGGTATCGATGGAGGGATAGACAAACAGATCAATGCAACAGAATAGAGAACCCAGGAATAGATCCACACAAATATGCTCAATAAATTTTTGACAAATGTACAAAAGCAATTCAATGGAAGAAAGACAGCCCATTCAACGCTACAAGAACTGGTCATCTGTAGGTTAAAAAAATAAACTCAAAATGTTAACGTAAGACTTAAATGTATAACTATAAAACTTTAAGAAAAAAATCATTGAAAATTTCAATAACCAGGACCAGGAAAAGACTTCTGTGAGTTGATACCGAAAGCATGCTCCATAAAAAGAAAAATTAAGAAATCTGACTTTATCAGCACTTTCTGTGTTCTCTTTGTGAAAGACCACGCTAAGAAGTTAGGCAAACAAGTGCCACTGACTTCGGTCCAAGAGGTCCAAGAGGAGAAGCTAAATAAGATGTGAGGCAGCAGGTCAGAAAACAGACTGAAGGAATTCCACCCTAATTCACTCAGAAGAAGCCTGGACAAGTTCTCCACACCACTGGGCACAACCGAAGGCACTCTTCTAGGGTTCCTGCGCTTTCACTGCAGGTGACAGAGCTACTGAAGGTTCCACATGGGTCCAGACAAGGATATTTGACAGAAACTTAGGGTGAGCCTCTTGCATGTGCCAGAACTGGGGAAGCAAAGGCATTAAGTGCTTACAGTTCATTTGAAAAGAGGGATAAAGTGACAACGACTTAGGCCTGTGAAAAGGCAGAGATGAGAGTGGGGTGAGATGGCTGCCCCTAAAGGTGCATTTCTGTGGCTCTGTGGGCTTATGGTGGTAGAGGGATGGAGCTGGAGGCAGGCCAGAGGAAATGTTCCCAAGACTGCCACTTGAAATGGGTTCTGAAAGGACAAAAGGAAAGGAAAGAATGATTGGGAACGTTCAGACAGAGAAAAGGAGAAAGAATCTGTGTGAGACATGGTGGCTTGAGAAACTGATTCCTCCAGGGAAATTTCATTTCTGAGGAAATTGAGCAAGTAAAGTTGGGAAGTTGGGGACACTAGGCAGAGCCACTGATGATGGTGAAGCAGGGAACTGAAAACAAGGGCATTAAATTGAAGATTTAACAAAATAATGGGTCTTTCGGCCCTACTCTATGTGCAGAACACCAGCCTCCAAGCTCCACCGCCAAGGCAGAGATTTATTCTAGACCAAATGTTCTCAGACTTCAGTGTGCATGTGGTTCTCCTGGGGATCTTGCTGAAACACAGATTCTGAGGCAGAAGGTTTGGGAAGGGGCCTGAGATGCTATCTTTCTAACAGGCCCCTGGGTGATGCTGATTTTGCTGATCCATGGACCACACTGTAAGCAGCAACGGTTCAAAGTGCATTCATCTCCATAGTGGACGTGAAACATCTCATTGCAGTGAGGAAGGAAGATGTCAGGACTCTTCTTTATCAAAAAGTTGGACATTAAACTTTGCTACCATAACATAGAGATCACTCTGGCACCTTCCCTCACTCTGCCTGCCGAACACTTGGCACGCATGATAGGTAAGACGTCATGAAGGAGAGGTGGGTGTTTGATAACCTGGAGGCATGGACAGTGTCACCTTTTCTCCAATGTCAAATTTCAACTTACAATCACATAGTATACTTATAATATCTTGTTCAGTGGATATCTGGATTATATTGTCTAGTGTTAACTGATCTTCAGAAAATGGAAAAGTGACTAAAGAGATTCCTACACATAAACCACTGATTAAAAACAATACTAGGATTCTCAATACAACTGACAATAACAATACAACTGACAATTGACAATACAAGTGGCAATGGTAATACTTCTGCTGCTCCTGAAATGAGCTCTTGGTAGGCACAAAGTAACATAGAAACAATGATTCAAAGATCTGACTCCAAGTTGGTTAAAAATAAATCAAAATTATGAATAAGAGTATTTGTGGTATGGATTCACATCTAACACGTTAGCATCTGCTGCCTCCATGGCTGTGCATTGTTCCTTGGGATGTTGGCAGAGCTGTCACAATTAGCAAGGCTTTTTAAAACAGAGCATTTGCATGAAGCAAACCTCTACTGTTTTTTCAGCTACGTGGAAAGACATACAATACTTAAGCTGGAACAAAATTTATTAAATTTGTTGATATGTTTTTAGAAACTGCTTCTTTCCTTGTATGATAACAGACGCAAAAAACTCACAGAGTGAGGAATGACTTGGTTTTTTGGTGGAGTGAAAGAGAGCTAGATGACTACATGAAAACCAATATGGCAACCTACCACACGGAACATCAAATGGTGATTCCAGGATTCACACGCTTCTAGGTCTCAGAGTCATCTCCTTTCAGCTGAAAGTTGGAAACAGTACATGGGAGATTTCGATAGGCCTGAAAGTGGCTTACAACACCTTTGCTCATATTCCATTGGACAGAACTCAGAACTTGACTGCAATTAAACTGCAAGACAGGGTTGGAAATATTAATTACCGAAATTTTAAAAAGAGCTTGGTTGCAAGTCTTTATCTCTGTTGAGTAAAACTGGAGGCTTGGAAGTAGGCCAAGGAACCATTATGTATCAGTATGCTTGATGATGGGCAAATTCTGTGCAGGCTACCTTTATACAAATTATTTCCAAAAAATGACTTAAAAAAATGAAACCATAAGAAATCTAGTCAGGCATTTAATACCGGCAGCTAATCTGTTCAGGTATGTGATTTTCTGTTTTAAAGTCATTGTATTTTTCTTTTTTTTGAGGATATACTGGTGCCTAGACCTATTTGAAAATATAGAAAAAGAAAAAAAAACAGCAAAATAATGCCTAAGGTTAACTAATGTGTTACTCAAAATACGTATAACTGACTTTTTTACTAGACTCCTATAAAAAATAATGACAACGTTAATAGATATTCAGGGTGTATTATGAAGACTAAGCATTAAGATATATGAATTTAAATGGGGTTACTTTCTTTGAAAATTAGACTATAAACTAGTATAATAAAATGCCCATTTCTGAAAGCTGAATTGATATCCAATAATATTCTCTAGAATTTAGGGAATTAATCCAATTAATTTTGCTAGGCTGACAACAAAAAGCACAAAAAACAAGAAATGCTGACAAAATAAAAGATGACTGTTCTTATTACCTCTGGAAATAATAATTCCCAGGGAAGATAAAATGTTCATCATACTGTTGTAAAATGAATGAAAGCTGCAATTTAAAATTCCAAATCCGATAACATAACTGCTTGAGCAGGGAAAGTGAAATTTACATGGAACAATTAGAAAAATTATAAACACTTAGGTTTTCTAAAATTATTTTATAATGTATTTGATCACTGAGCTATTAAGATTCTTCTCTCATAAAATTATAATAAATTCTAGGCTGGCTGAAAATCCTATCAGCAGGAAGCATGTGTCTTTTTTTAATGCAAAGTGGCTTTAAAATGAGCAATTCCCAATTATTAACCTTAAAACAACTTAACAGACAGCAATAGAGATAAATGCTTTGTTTTTCTGGAGCTCCACACCAGGCATTCTCATCCTCCCCTCCTTCCTTCATAGGAAGCAATTAAATCTTTGCATAGAAGATTTACAAGTCTTTGGAAAAGCAAAATCATTAGAACAAAACAGTGTGGTCATTTGAAAAGGGTATCAGAGAAGGTAATAATAATTGAACTTTGAGTAATGAAAGCAATAAATTTTAAATCAATTTGGGAAGTATGATAAGTATCTGAAATCTTTACTTGGTATTAAATGATTTTTTTCTTCCTAAGACAAACATTCTTAGACTGACCTCTTAAGGTTTCTTCAAGACCTAACTCTCAATTATTTTTTTCCTGAGACTTCCTGAAGCAATAAAATACTTCAAAAAACTAATATGATGTTTTTTATATTTATAATTCTTATGGAAGGTAGTTGTCACATAAGCCTTATGGTATTTATAAACACACGTTTTCTTTTTAACCTGATGTGATGTCTTGAGATGCTAGAAGCAGCAACACCATCATTTATTACTTGAAGTAGAGTTGAAGTTAATACATGGTGATGTTTGGCAGGCCACAGGTGATGATCTCATGTTGGGACAGTCTCATCAACAAAAGAATGAAGCAAAGTGCTTAACAGGTCCAGTTTTAAAGGAAGCACAGTTGAGGCTGCAAACACGATCTAAGAAACCAAGATTGGAATTTGTTTCAAATCTTTTGGGAAACTCTTTTCACTCAGGAGAGTACAAACACTGTAAAAAAAATCTTTTGGTTGTCGAACAGCTGAATGCTGATGAATGTGCACCTGAAATGCTCACACAAGCAGATTTGCTGGATATAGTACTGTTTGGGGGAGTCAGCACAACGCTGTGAACTCATGACCTACCAGAGTCCAAGAACAGGCTGCAGCTCAAAGATACAGACAGCAAAAGACACACTTCAGAAACATACAGCTGTAAAGCACAATCAATTAAAAAATGCTCTAAAATATTTTCAAATGAAAGGAACCCATCTTTTTGGTGGTTGCATTAAAAAAAAATCCTTACAATACTGCCTCTATCCTTGACCTAACCTGCTGTCTCGGTCACCCCAAAAGTCCAATGGTAAAATCCTAACCTCCAAATGTGACAGAATTAGGAGGTGGGGGGCCTCTGGAGGTCATGAGGGTGGCGCCCACATTAATGGGATTCATACTTTTACAAAAGACAGCAGAGCTCTCTAGCACCTTCCACCTCAAGAGGACACAGTGAGAAGATGCCAGCTATGAACCAGAAAGATGGCCTTCATCAGAATGTGACCATGCTCTTGGGCTTCCCAGCCTTCAGAACTGTAAGAATAAATTTCTACTGTTTAGAAGGTACTCAGGCTATGATATTTTGTTATGACAGTCCAAATGGACTAAGACATGGTCCTTACACCTTTTACCAAAATTACTGACACAGCCCTGATCTCCTTCAGTCTCTTCTATAAATTCTCAAATTCATGTGTGAGCTCTCACCGAGCTAATATTCCTACACAGGTAGTTTCACTATTTTCTTTTCTTCTCATAACTTTTGTATTTCAGTGAGGTTGGCCTATGTGGTAGACTATTAGCAAAAATAGCCAATCCCAGTGGTCCACACCCTTTGTAGCTCCTCCCATTAAAAGGTGGAGTCTAATTTCCTACCACTTTAATCTGGCCTTCTGATACGCATTGACCAACAGCATGTGACAAAAATGATAATGTGCCAACTTCAAATCTAGGCCTCAAGAGGCATTGGCATGCTCTTGCTCCCTTATTCCTCTGCCATACGAGAACAAGCAGAGAGAGCCGGCTGGAACACAGCAAATGAGGTGGAGACAAACTTAGGTACTTGAGCCAAAAGCCAGCCAACACCAGCCAGCAAGCCTCACATGTGAGTTATTCTAGACCAGCCAGCCTAAGCTGACCATCTAGTTGACTGTTGCCCAAATTTCAGCAAGCCAATTGAGACCAACTGAGCCTGGCCCAGATCAGCAGAACCATTGTGCCAACCTTAGAATAATAGGCAATAGCAAATAGCCGTTAGTTTAAGCTGATAGGTGATTTGTTACATAGCAAGAACTAACACATTCCATACTTATTCCCACTTGTGTTTATGTCTACATATTCTTTCTAGAACGTCTTCTTCTCTTCCCTCCACATTTATCTATTTCCTTTTAAGACCCAAGTCAAGAGTTGTCTCATAAAGCCTTCTTTGACTACTTCACTCAATACATATACTATCTCCCTCCAGTTTTATTAAAAATTTTCATTTTTCTCTGTAATATTTTATATATCCTGTATTCAGTTATACAAACTCTGAGTTTTCTCAGTACCTAACAGAAATTGACTCGCCGAAAGCAAGAAGATTTGATATTCTTCCCCACCCATCCAGTCAGTGGCCTGGTTTAAGCATCAGTAGCAACCCCTTCGATGGACTGTTTCTTGGAACAAGTCAACAACAGCAAAAATTTCCCTGTTGAAGATCTTCATAAAAATAATTGGTGACTATATAAATTCAGTTTACTTAAACCATCAATTTATTTTAAATAAAATAACTGTGTTGATAAATTGGTATATATATGAAATATATATGTATATATAACATGTATATATGAGAAGTATATAAAAATGTATATATTGAGGTATATATAAAGCTAAAGAGACTCCCCTTTGGAAGGGCTATCAGTTCTTGCTTCTGCTTATTAGAGTTGCACTTCATATTCATTTTACTTGACAGTACAGGAAATTGTGCATGCCTCAGGCTACATAATTCTGAGCTTATATCTGAAATGCTTTGTCTATTACTTCAAACTGTCATAAGGTTGCTTAACTCCTTATATGCATCAGGTAAAATAAGAAATATGTATATACATACTAATTTAAATACCATAATAAATTTTTATGTTTGGTATTATCCAGGACCACATCATGCTCTCATATCACCTTTTAAAGAAATTATGATATTTACACATGATACTGCAAATGTTACAACATTGGCATTTTAGTGCAATAAACAATTACAACATATTTATCACTATGGATTCATTATCACTATGGATTCATTATCACTATGGATTCAATAGGGTTGTACCTCAATACAACCCTATTGAGTAGACTGAGTAATTTAACCATTTAAAAATAATTTCTCTGAAGTGTAGGGGTTTTTTAAATCAGGTTTTCTGTAGAAATCAAGAAAAGCATGCTTACTGTGAAAAAACTTGTCTCAACATAAACTCTTGTGCTAAGATTAGTGTTAAATAATGATACTACTGAGTTATGTCAAGACAGCAAATAGGTAAACATGTTACTGGAATCTTCCAACTACCACCACATCAAAATTACAACAAAACTACAGAATAGCCATCATTCAGAACCTCCTGAAATCCTCCTGAAACCTGAACAGGGATCCTATAACTAAGGATATAAAGAAGCCATATTCAGACTGGGAGGAGGGGCGAAGGCAGGGATGCTGAAGGGACTGGTCCCACACCCATGTGTGGCAGATAAAAATTAGGAGGGATAGCTTAGCTGCAGAGATTCCCCTTAAAGAGTGAGGAGTCCCAGCCTCACACCAGGCCCCTCAGCCCAGGGTTCCAGTGCCATTTCATCTGGCTGTAAAAACCAGCAGAAACTGTGGCTAAGTGAGACCAAGACTTCTGGAGTCCCAGGCATTTCTCTTAAACTGCCCGTACACAGACTTTCTTGGACTCACTCACTCTGAGCTCCAGCATTGGGGCATCAGCTGGAAAGGCACCAAAGACATACAGGGAGGAACTGAATTGTCTGGTGTTACGGCAGGAATTGGAGGGACAGCCTTCTCACAGACAGAAGTGCTGATAGAGACCATTGATCCTTTTCCAGTCCTTTCTCCACAGAGCTTGAAGGTAGACGCCATATCTATCTGAGCCTTCATCAACCTGGCTATCACTGTTAGCCCTGACCTGGGGTGAGAAACTGACCCACCCAATTTGCCCACCCAAGCTGCTTCCCTTGGCTTTTCACACCAATGACTTAATCTTGTTCATGCTTCAGACTTTCCTGAAATCTTTCAAACAAGCAATATCTGGCCCTGGCATGTTCCATACGTCTCACTAAGTGGTTCCAGGCATGGCACCAGCAGCAGCTGACCTTAGTTGATAGCTTGGGCTCTCCTGAGCACTTCAAGCCTAACACAAGTAACAGCCATCTGAAGATTGCTTTGTAGCTTATGCTGGGTGGCCTCAGCTAGGACACAGTTGGCAGCTGACCTTGGCATGTACTCCCAAGAGGCCCCAAGCCACCTCCACAAGAGACACGCTCAAAGGGTAGACTCAGTGGACACCAGAGTCCTGCTGAAGTAAGTTCAGCTCTGTGGAGAGGGCCCCTAAGCAGCGGATTCTCCACAGTGGTTGCAGACAATTCTTGCAGCACATCAGCCTGGAAGTAAATCCCTCCCATTGATGTGTCAACAATAATCAAGGCTCAAATACAACAGAAAGGTATACACAGCCCCCAAGGGAGGTGCACCCAGAGTGCCTACCTGAGGTTAACAGGGAGCCTGTGCCACTGGACTCTATAGGACACCTACAATGTAAACACTCTGCCAAGATCAGGAGACATAGCACCTTTACCTAATACATAGAAACCAACAAAGGGGGCTGCCAAAATGAGAAGACAAAGAAACACGTCCCAAGTACAAGAACAAAACAAAACTTCAGAGAACAAACTAAAAAAAATGAAGATAAAAAATGAACTCTACCAGATGTAAAGTT
>PVKM010029057.1:0-17951 GCA_004027735.1 Carollia perspicillata | reverse complement strand
GCAGAAATGAGACCACACTGATGGTGGTTGGCTTGAGCCCAAAATGTCTTTTGTTGTGCATTCTCCTAATCTGGTCAGAAGTAAATGTCAACTTAGAAGTCCTAGACACAAAGCAATATTATCCTGGGAAGTAAAGAAAGGACCCCTGAGAACAGCAGATTATCAGTGTGGCCAGGTGGTGGAGACTGGCATTAATATGTAAACTTTTGCTTTGTCAGCAATGGCAACAGTAGTGCCACTAGCAGTCTTGGCATTATGGACCTGGACATTTATCAGGAAAGCATGCCACCTTCTCCCATGATTAAGTAAGTAGCCACGGAGATGCAGTGAGTGTGAGACCGCCACTCCAGTTCCATCTGGCAATCCATTGTGATCATTGAGGTTGTGCCCAGCCGCTGATTTCATGATGTCTGTACTGCTGTGGTCCCAGGCATGTGTGGTTCCATGTCACTGGCGCAAGAACTCAAGCCTAGAATAGCCCTCGCCCACCATCACCTCCTTCCTGGATTTCAAAGCTGCCCCCTATGAGATAACCATTTCTCATAAAGCTCACCCATATAATTGGAAATATGTCATTGTACCTAATTGGACACTGAGAAGCTAAACTCTATTTAAATCATACCATGCCAACCAACAAAGACTGATGTTCAATCTATTATAGTGTGATGGCTTTTCCTTTACTTGTAGACACCTGGGATTATTACCACTAAATGTGCCTGACACCAAATAGTGCCATGTTGGAGATGGGTCATTCTCAAGCAGTAACTCTGATCCCTGCACCATGAGGATGTTCTAAAGGAGCAAAGGGAAAATGCACTGAGGGAAGCACAAAATGTATGACATAAAATATTGGAAGAGCCATATGAGGTCAGGACTACATCTAGGATCTGTGGTGCTTCCAGAAAATTAAGTGAATTGCAATTTATTTTTTGACCATGATGACTTAGCTTATTATTTGGAGAGCTCTGAAATTTCAGAAAGAAATGACAATAAAGTACAGGGCAAAATCAGCTCTCTGACCTATTTCCTCAATTACTTTCTATAGCTAAAGCATTTTTTTGCTTTATTATATAATCAAGTATCTTGCCTGTGGGAGTACAAAACAAATAAAAAACTGCTTTGGGACAAATTCATTTTTTTCCTTCAGGAGACATTTATTTAGCTGCTGTTTCCATCTTTCTCCACGGTATGAGCCTACAACCCCACAGACTATATGAATCCAGGGAAAACCAAGACCACCACCACCCACAGCAGCATTGCATAGCTTTGTAAGAGCAGAAATTGTACTGACCTCATGCCATTTCACTTAATGTTACCCACATAGAGATGTAATGGAAATCTAGACCCTTGGGAAATTGGTCATCCTTCTATGTAACTATTACATAGAAGGTGTGCATGTAAGAACTGGGCTCTCTCAATATCAGGAATGCAGTGGAATTTATCATCTAGATCTTAGCATTAAGACAAAATGTAAGACAGAATCTTCTCTTATAAAAGGACATTTTTAAGACCCTTGTACTTTAATTTTTAGACAGGACAGAAACATAGGACAACCATGGGCTTCCCAAAGTGGTCACTTCCTTTTAACTGGTGGGCCACATGTTCTTATTTTGGCAAATAGTTGCTGCACCTTCCCACTGTATTCAAGGCTCCACAATAAATACCACTATTTGAAAACACCTCAAATATTGAATTTTTTGTATCTAAGGAAATAGTTCAGTTATGAATCTTTAGTTCTAAACCACATCCACCTTACTATGCTCTCCCAATAAAAAGAACAAGAAAAATGTCAACTAATTGAGATATTTTATTGTACAATTTAAGTTCTGTAGTTTATTGATTGTCTTTTCCCTTATTTCAGATCAAAGAACCACATCCATGTAGAAAAAATATTTTTCTAGGCTAAAATGCCAATTTATGTTAGTGTCATAGTACAGAATAAAAATCATTGTGTCGAGTTGGAAACATGATCCTCTAAATGACAGGTAAAATAAGGAGAAGGATAAATCCTCCAATCAAAACTAGTTAACATGATGTCTCCTGCGCTATTCAAGCTTCCGAAGGTTAATAGAAAGAAGTTTGAGGAGGATGACTCTCTCAGAGTGTCCCACACCAATTGTCCCTACTAAAACCATGTGCTTTCTCTGGCCTTTTTGTTTCTTAGGGGTGGAATATTTATTGAAGACCCATAGCCCTACATAAAACAGCCACCTTGGTATTTTTCTAGTATCACTTCAGTCTGTGAAAACAATGAATGTAGAATGAAAATTCAGAAGCTTTTAGATCAACAAACCCATCACCTCATCCTCCATTTGTAGCTTACTCTTCCTAAACATTACCAACCATATACTGTTGTTTTCTCCCAAAGTGAATTAGTAGAAGAAAAGGAGATTCTTAAACGACAGTCAGAAAAAGGAGAGGGTAAGCCACATTCCCATAATTTTGGCACACAATTGGCCCACGCTCTCCCTGTGGAAAGCGTGGTAAGGCCGTGTCATTGTCTGTGTTCAGAATGTGTCCCTGAAGCGCCTGTGGGAGCAGCCATTCACCAGGGCAGCCTGCTGGTGATCAACTTTGACCTGGAGCCAGAGTGTCCTGACGCTGAGCTTCGAGCCACTCTGCAGTGGATAGCTGCCTCTGAACTTGGGATTCCTACCATCTACTTTAAGAAATCTCAGGAAAACAGAGTTGAAAAGGTATGGTGTTTCGTGTTGGATATCAGTGAAGCCTGTGTTTTTATCACTGCTGAAAACTCAGTAAATGCCAGGTTAACCCATTTGAATTTGAATTATTGGTTCTTGACTATCCACCTTAAAGTTGTGCCTAGAACTTTGGAGACTTCCACTACATAAATATAATCATGATTACTTTTTCTTCGACTCTCAGTTTGTCTCAACTCGTTGGCGAAAATGACAAAGTAAATTGAGATGGGAACTTTTTCAAAGAGTCTGGGTTTTTTACGTATCCTTGTTCCAAAACAAACCTCTTCCTAACACTCATTTGAATAAAAGGTAGAAGGAAAGGCTCGATATATACTGGAGACAAAAGTGAGGCCACACAGATATTTAAAACAGACTGCGACATGTTTTAAATATGCCACCGAGAAGAAGGCATTTTTAATTCCCTACCAAACAGGTTTGCATGAGGGGGACTTTCTCATTAGCATTCCTCACCTACCAGAAATATAAAACTAGGGAATACAACCTTGACCAACAGCACAAGTAATAGCCACTGTCATTCTAATTCCATACCTCTAAGACCTACAACTATGGTAGAATCTCAATTATTAAGATTAAGGCAAGAATTCATCTATCTCCAAGCTCAACTGTCCATCATTGGAAAGTATGTTGAGTGGTAATGTTGCCATATTTATTTTCTATTGCTGTATAACTGCCACCAGTTTACTGGCTTACAGCAACAACACCGATATCCGCTATCAAAAGCTCGGGGAGACTGTGCTGTGCTCCCTGGTCAGGGACTTGTGCGGCAGAAACCAAGATGCCGGCCTGGCTGGGCCCTCATCTGGAAACTGTGAGGAGGAACATGCTGACATTTGTTCAGGTTGTCCTAATCCAATCCCTTGTGGGTTGTAGGGCTTCAGTTCTTGGATCCTTGTAGGTTATTAGCCAGTGGCCACCCTCAGCTTCTAAAAGCTGCCCGCATTCCTCATCATAAGGCCCCTCCACATTCTCATGCTATCAATCTTTCTTACCTCTGCCACCAACCAGAGAAAACTCTGCTTTTAAAGGGTTCATGTGATTAGCTTAGGCTCAACAGGTGGCCCCCCATTTGTTCAACTCAAAAACTGGAGAACCCTTTTGCCATGTAGGGTAATGTGATGGGAGCATAATTCTCTCATCCTACTCACGGTATCAAGCATTAGGGTAGAAAACCTTGGGATTTGTTTTAGGGTCCTGCCTATCACTGCCACCATGCATTTTTTAAATGACTTACTGTCACAAAGTATCTCTGTCTACTCATTGTACTTGTTTCTCAACAACCCTTCAAGAGGAAAATGGACATTATTGTCCCTTTGTTATAAATGAGCAAGTCAGGACGCTGAGAGGCTGGTCCATGAGAAAGTCCTCAGATAGAGATGGTGGAGCCTCACCCTGGAGCCCTGCTCTCTCCACACATGCCTCTCAACAGTGTGTCTTTCTCAAGTAAAATCGCCTTGGAGTTACAATCTAATTTTTAAATGTGTAATTGTATTCTCAGTCTCACTGTCAAAATCTAGCAGCCTGAAATGAAAGACCTTTATCATCTTGTCATGCGTGTGGTAGTTAGAAAAGCTTCCCCATCTCTGCAACACCAACCAATGAAACTGACCACTGGAAAAATTGAGGAGACCAAATTTATTCCCCATGTCCTCTCCCCTTTCAACCTGTCTCCAACCAGTAATTTATATTTCCCTTGGTGCCTAGGATTGCCTACCATTCTACACTCCCTGAATCTAGATACTAGCCTATACTTCGAATGCAAGGAGATGAGTGATTTACTATTTGATAAATTCTCCTTCTACCGTACCACCCAGCCTGCCCAATGCAAAGGGCGAAGGCAAAGAGCACCCTACATTTGATCCCTCCATCCTGCCACGTACAATCCCAAAGACCCTTTGCCATGGGGAGAAGAACAAGGACACTCTAGGGCGAATACATCCTCAGACTCCGGAAAAATGAAAGACAGGTTGTTTGCCAACTTCATCCCCAGACCATGACATGGTGCATTTTCAGGTGGTCTCTTAATGAAAGAGATTCTCGTACAATCCACCATTTTGAAGAATCAATATAATGGTTTATGTAAAAATATGCCTTACAATGTCCCATTAGGTGAAAACCCAAGGGTTGTATCACTAACACTTAGATTATACAAATTATACCCTGATGATATTAATTTATCCCCTCTGATTGTCAGTTCTTAAAGAGAATACCTACCTTTGCTCATTACTGTTTTCCTGAGACAAGAAGTGTCCCACCAGTTTTATCTAGAAAAACATGAACTCGTGATCCAGTTCATTCCTTTTAGCATCGGGATCTTACTTCCAAGTAACATAATGTTAAGAACAAAATCTCATTTTTTTCCTTTTGGAGTTGGTTAAGACTCTCTCGCACACAGTGGTTTCTCTATAAATGGGTACCGTTTGCTGTCTCTGACAGGACTGATTAAATAAATCAAACTTTTCAGCAGAATTTTGACTTTTTAAAATCCGTAGTGCCTTTGGAGACCTCATTCTGGCTGTTTTGCAGTTAGCTGGGTGACTGGGTGGCCCTGGTGAAGTGGTGTGGAAGAGAGACCGTGGCCTCCACTGACGAGGCCACGTCACAAAAGAGCAGCAGCATCTCCTTAGCTTCTCAC
The DNA here is from genome assembly GCA_004027735.1 of Carollia perspicillata. Classification (NCBI taxonomy): domain Eukaryota; kingdom Metazoa; phylum Chordata; class Mammalia; order Chiroptera; family Phyllostomidae; genus Carollia; species Carollia perspicillata. The sequence continues at coordinate 12,596 of PVKM010029057.1, read as the reverse complement.
CAGCTTGGAGAAGGTTAAGTTCCCAAGTGTCATTTTCCCACTGTCACCTGAGGATTAAACACCATTCAGAAATGTATACCTTTAGTCCCTATTTGTGTCAATTCTGATTTTTTAGGGAATAAATTAATTTAGCTGACATTTTTCCCTTATGGTATTTCCAACTTATTAACCCTTCTGCTTTGTGAAAATACAGGCATAAGCTAACAGGGCAGAGAATATCAGGAATGCACACTGAGGCAACTTATGTTTCCCACCATTGACCTTGGAGCTGGGGAGCACATAAAATCAGCTTAAAACTAATTCCAGTCCTATTTCAACCCAAAAGGCAAATTCTGAACATTCTGGCTGCCCAATGTACTGTGGTTCCTCTCTGATAAGTGAGACATTCATTTTCAAACTTGCTCTTTCAATGCATTTTGTCCATTTATTAAAATGCTAAGTCTACTGAAAAGTCATACTTTCGGAATATTTATTAAGCATTCATGGAGCATGTATAACCTGCCAGGCACTGTTCTGGGTTCTGGAGATACAGAGAACAAAAGAGACAATGTTTCGTGCCCTCTAGGAGTTTACATCCTAGTTCTAGAAAGACTCAAGGTAGGGAGAACCTAAACCACAAGAGGCTCAGGTTGTAAACAGCAACCTCGAAATATGAAGAAAACTTATTCTGGACAAGGGAGATGAAAAACACACCAAAGTAGTCAATTTTACACTGAGACCATGAGCCACATGTACGGAATCACCTGGAGCATTTACTTACAGTTCACATTTCTAGACTCTTCTAGGAGTGGAGCCCCAAAATACGCATTTTTAACAACTTCCCTCAAGTGCAGTGATTCTGATGAGCTCTAAAGTTTCAGACCACCTGCCATGGGAAATCTCCTGAAGGACAGGCAGAATTTCAGGTGGCTTTCAAGTACACTAAATTCCAGGGCAAGATTGCTGTGAATCCCGACACCTGATGATCTAAAACAGCTTGTAAGTTTAATTCACAACGACCCTGACATCAGTTCAATTTAATCCACTTTATATGAGGCAGAAGAAAGAATCGTGAAAGCAAATGCTTTAAAAAATTACACCAACTGACTAATTGTCCTGATTTTTGGATCCAAGGCATCATTGATCTCTGGCCCTTCTTCTGTTTAAACTCCATGAACCTCAGGGGGCTGGCGACTAGCCCCACAGCAAACCCAATGCCTTGCTCACTTTTCAGACTGCTTTCAGAATTATTTCCTTTTCTTGGAAGCAGTGCATAGAAGAGGAAAGAGAGGCAACTGTCATATGCTTACCTTCCCAAGAAAGTGGGGGTCAGAAAAGAAATGCACCTCACTTCTAATTTCTCATTCCATTCCACACGCAAAGTGGTGGAAGGAGACTAGCAGGGAAAACGTTGATGATATTGACTATTAGCCTAACTTTTTCCAAAACAGTACCCTTAAAGTCTCAGGGTTGGTTTTTTTTTATTTTTATTTTTTTATTGATTTAAGACAGAGAAAGAGGAAGGGAGAGGGAGAGAGAAAGAAGGAGAGAAAGAGAAAGAGATTTGTTTGACTTGTTGTTTCCATCGATTGATTCTTGTATGTGCCCTGACCAGAGATTGAACCTGCAACCCTGGCATATTGAGATGATGCTGAGACCAACTGTGCTCCTAGCCAGGGCAAAGTCTCAGTTTTGAAGAAGTACACAGTTAAGGAAGGAAAAATAAGGAAGAATTAGATTCTGTCTTAGTTGACTTGGGCTACTATAACAAAATGCCATAGACTGAGTGGGTTAGACAACAAACACTTATTTCACACAATTTTGAAGCTGGGAAGTCCAAGAACAAGGGGCCAGCAGATTTAGGTGCTGGTGAGAACCCTCTTCCTAGCTGTGTCCTCACACAGCAGAGAGAGAAGGCTCTGGTGTCCGTTCTTCGTCTTATAAGGGTTTGAATCCTACCATAGGAGTTCCATCCACAAGACCTTATCTAAACCTATTATGCCCAAAAGGTCCCACCTCCCAATACTATCACACTGGTGGTTAAGTCTTCAACATATGAATTTTGGAGTGCGATACATTCAGTCCATAATATGTACTGTCTCTTTGATTATAAACATAAGGAGTGTTCTTGAACTGAATCCTTTAGTCATGATTCTTGAACTCAGTGTGTGCTACAACCTCCTGGGGAGATTTTAGAGCCCTCGATGCTCTGGCCACTTAAATCAGAATCTCTTCTTGGGATGAAACCCAGGCATCAGGGTTCTCCAGAGGTCCCTGACAGTTCCAGGGTGCAGCCAAGGCTGAGAAACACAGCTATACAAGCCATAATCACAGGAGCAACGTGAAAACCAGCTCACTTGTGCTTAATGACATGGGATTCTGCCTTGGAGCAAAGGAAGGTATTTGCTTTCAGAAATCTATGCTGAATGTTTCCCAAAACCCACACAATTTGCAACAGCTCCCATAGATTCCACCACGTGACTTGGTCAGCAACCTAATTTGGTAAATGCACCAGAGAATCTAAAAGCCACCTGTGATGTGATACTTTTTTTCCCAATGCATCTACCAATGATATACCATCACAGGATGTAAAGTCTTGTAGTTTCCTAAGACAAAACATTTGCTCAGGGACATGCCAACTATGACATCTATGAAGGGAATTCAATTATTATTGATTCTGAAGTGGCAGGAAAAGGACAATTTTGACTTTCATTTTTTTCAATTAATTGGAAAGAAAAACCCAGATCTCTGACATACAAAAGCTGATTATGAAATTACAAAGGCACAATGAAGAGACACAATGAAAAATCTAGGATCAGCTGCTATTTAGAATGTGGCTTTTAAAGGCTATGGTAACGAGCTAGAAATGTTCTTTCCTGGCTTCTTCACACAGAAGCTTCATTTTTATCTAGAAGTTTTTGTAAATGAAGGAGGGAAAGTATACGACCTTCCCATTCAGCAGCCCCACAGATGTTTCAACGCCTCAATGTCTGAGATTAAGTCACTGCCTCAGAGCAGGGTATATTTAGTGGGACCAGAACATTTTTAAAGGCTATATTATTAGGATATCAGCCTGGACTTAGAAATCATGAGACAGATTCCGGTCTGTGACCATTGCACAAATTATTGGCACAGTGGCCTTGCTGGTGGAGCATTTTGACAACTTTGGGTCAGTCAAACACATAGGGAGACTTTCCTTCAGCAGTTTCCATATAAGTGGGAAAAAATGATAGCGGGCTTCTAGAAAGGTCTGCTGCCGAGGGCCTCCTGGGAAAGGTTTAACAATTATCGGTATCTTCCCTAGAAGTTTGCCTCTCTTTCAGAGCAGTGACTCAGAGATGAAAGTTGGGAGCAAAATGGTAATCCAGTGAACCAGGATTCGCAGAAAGAGAAAGGAAAGGAGCTCAGGCTTATTTTATATTTCTGTGTATGATACGTTGACTGCAGCATTATAAGACATGTTAAGGGGAAGGAGATACTCTCAAGGGATATGTCTCAACTAAGCCCACTGGTGACCCTTGAGGGAAATCTTGAGAAATCAACAATCTATGATCTTTCACAGTGAGACCTCAGAAACTTGATGTTCACGCCTTTTGCATTGGGAGCACCTACTTTCTAGACTTCCAGTAAGAGCTGAAAACATCTGGTTAATCAAATCATGACAACATGTCCTAGCCTTTTTCCCACTTTCCCTGATGCCTCATATTTTTACCACGTTGTCCAATAGAAAACATGCCTCAGACCAATTACACACACCAGGATATAAGAAATGGCTCAAAAAATTATCTTTAGGCACCTCCATAACTTACTAATAGCTGCTGGCAATGTTCCCCTATATAAGGGGATTTGCATCTTAAGCAAAACCTTAACCTAAAGGATTACACTTTCTAAAATTTCAGGAACAGGATAGAGAAGAAGGCAGGAGAAATTGTGAGGGGTCCCAGACAGTTGGGAGTCTCTGAAGTTCTATGACTGAGGCCGAAGGAGCGGATGGAGCTAACCCTCCATTGCTATTGTAACGAGCAGTGAAGAAAGGTGTTGCTTATCCACCCCCTAAAACCCACCCAATGCTGGGCCATTGGAGGTGTGGGCCACGACCAGCTTTGACTTTGCTCCTTGCTCGCTACGATGCCCCAGTATCAGCTCTGTTCAGGCTTCCCCTAGCTCCATGGTCTCCAGTGACTTCTAACGAGCATCCTAGGCATAGAAAATTATTGAATAAGCAGCCCAAGATAGGCATGCTTATTTTTAATTTTATCTGTTGCAAATATATGACATAAAACTCAAGAATATATACTTAGTCAAGGTTCATCTATAATGATTCTGGATGTCACTTCCTATACCAAATGGTCTTCCTGATCATCCTGGATTTGTTTGACTTACATTTGAACATTCATTCCTTCTGTGACTCAGCAAATATGTATTGAGTACCTATTAAATACAGGCACAAGATATCACAAGGTGGCTAAGATATTGTTCTTTCCTGGGAGATTACTAGCTATAACATAGTCGCCATCGGCCTCCCATCTGTCTCCCTTTTTATATCATCTGAAAACTCTCTGAGATAATGTTTATGTTTCTATGCATTAAAAGTTAAGTATTTCATTTCCGAGCCTAGAACCAACACGAAGCGAGCAAGTACAATGAAGTGCTGATTTCTATCACTATGCCAAGAGTCGGTGCTATCACAGCTGTGGGAAGAAATATAATTCAGTCAGTGGTAGCTCTTTGGAAGATGACTTCATGGTAACTGAAATGAATTAACAAATTCAAGCTGGAGAGAAGGAAAAAGACAGATAGAAATTAGCATTTCAGTTTCTGGCTGATCTTATAAATCTGGGCAAACACAAAAGGAGCAGAGCAAAACAAACAAAAAAAAATCCTAGAAAGAAACATTGAAGAAATAGTCACTAATCCACAACCCTCATCTTTTGACTAGGTCATTCTTCTTCCTGAAGCTGGATCACATCTGCAGCCCATCTTTTCTCCCAGTACTCCAAATAGACATCAAGGCTGTATTCTCCTACCACCAAAGTGCAGCCTGGTGCTGGGGTAGACATAGCACTGGACTGGAGTGTTAGAAAACCGTACATCATATTAGCAACTTTTTATCTCTCTAGCCCTCAATTTTTTCACCTGTTAACACCTACTTCACAGGGTATTGACAGAATTTTATGAGATTGCAGGTGTGAAAGTACTTCCTACAGATCTAGGCTCTTAATAATTGTTACTTTTTTAAAGCATCTTTACTAAAGAGTTCCAGAGGTCTTCAGGCTTGCTACATCCCAAAGTATTCAATATCAGGAAAGAAATGATCTATAATGATGTCCCCATCTTCCAACACTTCAGCTCACGATTTTCCTGCAAACGTTTTCTTTCCTGCAAAAACCTTCTCAATTGTGGTCATTTGAAGCTAGTAAAAATAAGGGCGCTTCCTTAAGCTTTCCTTTTCCTGTTGCAATGGAAAGCCAGTCTCTCCTAGTGCTTGATGCTGGAGGAAGGGCCTTTCCTTGGTGGAATGAGGAATCGGTAGGGCACCCAACACAAAAGTTTAGCACTCGGTTTATTTTGTCTAGATATATAGATATCCAATAAGAGATTATCTGTGACACATATAGAAGGTATTGGGAGCCATACTATACCATCCAGTCAGAGAACGTCTGTTCCAGAGCAAATCAGACCAGAGGAAACTGTTTAAATATTGAAAAGAGAGTCTTGAAAGAAACATTTCATCCAGTCTCTCTCATCAATGAATGGCAACTGCTGTGAGAAAGAAAGATTCCAGCTCAGTTGAAAGAACTCTCCAACGAGCTGAACTGTCTGCAAAGAAAGCAGACTGTCTTGGAAAAGAGTATCATGTCACCAGAGATATTCAGAAACAGCCTGGAGAGGTGTTGGCTTTGAAAGCGTGGTTGAGTAAGATGATTTTGAGGATCTTCTGTGATATGTGACTTCTAACTCAGTGCTTTACTTTAGTTTCTAGACGTCGTGCGGCTGGTTCATCAGAAGTCCTGGAAAGTGGGGGATATCTTCCATGCTGTCGTTCAGTACTGCAAAATGCACGAGGAGCAGAAAGACGGGACCCCGAGTCTCTTCGACTGGCTGCTGGAACTGGGATGAGGCGGCTGCACCCTGTACAGAATTCCTCTCCTTCATTCCAGCATAGATTATATGTAGATTATATTGATTTGCTCCAAACACTCTAACCTTTCTCAAACATTGCATCCCATTAGCAGAGCTACAAAAGAATCTGTTCAAGGCTACTCCCCATGGAATAAACCTGAAGAAAAGTAAAATATAGATCTGTACAAATAAATACAATGTATGGTGAATTCAAAAGAGTTTGTATTCGAGTGGCTGGGAAAACAGGAACTTTACTGGGCCTCGAGTTAAAAGCTTATGAGTAGGCCTAAATTCTAAGAAAGCTGCTGTTGCATATTTGTAATCATATAAAATATGTAAAATCACCAGTTATGTGAATCAACTGGAAACAAAGTTATTGGTTAACATAATTTTGTAAACTATGCTATAACCCTTATGTTACTTTTTTTTAGCAGTAATTACAAGGCTGTCAGCCCAAGGGAACACTTAAAATATGGGTGGGAAATTTCCAGAACTTTGACATTAAAAAATTATCATTTTCAGACTAATGTCAGTAGGTATCAACAGAAATGTAAGAGTATCATCAATGTCTTCTAATGAGGTTTTCTTCATTTATTTACTGCAACTCACTGAAAATATTCCACCCCTCCCCAATAATATCCAGATTCCTAACTAATCAGAAAACTATTGGTGTTCAGCCAAGAAAGAGAAAGTTCAAAGACTGCCTTGTTTCCATCCCTATATTAGTTGGCTAACGCGATTACAGAATTCTTACCCTAAGGGAAAGCTTTCTACAGAAAATAATAATAATGAAAGAACGAAAGAAAGAAAGAGAAGTCTTTTGAGATAAAACCTGCTTTTGTATAAAATATAAACTGTCATTTTATTATTATTGTAAACCATGAAGAGATTATCTTAAATAATATATTGAGTTATTTTAGAGAGTCATAAAATCTGAAGAGGTTGTTGTCTTCAGTCACAAGCTGGTACTCGCGCTCAGCAGTTTCATTATGGACATGTCGGTGCACACCTGTACGCGGACCTGCCACTCAGAGGACAATCAGACTGACAGACGGAGGATTTGACGTAACGAGTTAGGATCACAGACTCTTCCTGATTCAAAGATATTGGCGTTTAGTTTGGGGAAAAGAAAACCTTCTTACAGTTGTATTTTCATAACAGAGATTTAGTCTTTTGGAAAATAAAAGTATCTAACTTCTCCCTCATGAGCCTCTTTTCTTTTCAACTAAATGAGCTACGCTGGCTTTTATTTTCTTGATCAAAGGAAGTGTTTATGGAAGATTTCCTGGAATACTATGCCTTTACACTATTTTTATTTTTAAAGATCGTGAAGTAATTTGAAATGGGAGCAAGGCCCCACACCAGCCATGCTGGCCTCGGGCATCATCCATGTCTTGAAACGTCAAGAAAACTGCCTCGTAAGCCGCACTTCCCTTCTCACCACCCACCCCAGGAATCCTCCCCAGTGCTCATTAGTCATTGGCTACATAAATCGTCCAAATTTAGGTCACTCATGCAATTTGACACGTTAATCAAATGTTAATTCTTAAAATTTATCCATCATCTCAAGCTGAAAATTTTTTGTGCTGTTAAATGAAAAGGGATCTATTTATTTTTTACACATTCTCAGACTCTCGTGTGTACTTTTGCTGTGCTTTAATGAATGTTTACTTACCCCACAAAGCACAAATACTGGATTGTAACCCTGTGGTGAAGTTGTATATGTTGTACTTAATGTTGCAAACCAATAAATAAATTTTTGTTGCCAAATCATTGATCCTTTTTTTCTCCAGGAGCTTAAGTGCCTCAAAGAAAACGTCATGGTGTGATTGGATGAAGATAGGTATATCCCTTGCTGTCCCACTGTCAGGTTTCGAATAAGCAGGTGTTCTTTGATTAAATTTGTTAGCATCAGTGATGCTCTGGTCCATCAGTGTTTCTCAACCTTGGCACTATTGACATTTGAGGCTGGATAATTCTTGGTCACAGAAGGGTGTCCTGCACATTGTAGGATGTTTAGCAGCACCGCTGGTTCCTACCCGCTAGATGCCAGTAATCACTGCCTCCCAAGACCCAGGGACTCTGACCTTTACTGCAAGCCAGAGGGAGAAAAGAAAAAGCCACAAGACAAGCAAGTATTCTCCATGCCTGGGAATAAACCAACTTAGACTTAAGTAAACGAGAGGCAAATTCATTAGACTTAGAGGTGAATGTTCTTCAAATTCAGAAAATAAGTTATTAGAATTTATGCAAATAAGGATGGAGACTCCTGGGCACTTTATTCAGTAATAAAAAGGTATGAATATGCTTATATAAAGAAGATGTCTCAAGTCATCCAGAGTATAAAGTCAAATAAAAACAAACTCTGGACATTGGCAAGGAGAGACTTTATTCAAAAGGATTCTTACAAGAGGGGAAAAGGGACTCTTGCAATGGGGGTAGGGAATGTTGCAATAGGGAGAATGCTCCAGCTGTGAGATCTTCAAGTGACTCAGAGGTTAGGCACAAAGAGGTTTATTTTCTACGGAGGAGTAAACAAGACTAGAAAGAACCTGCGCAGAGAGTTGGATGGATAAGGTCAGCCAGTGGGAGGTAGCATGATGGAACAATCAGCCTATTCTCAGGAGGGGCTCCTTCAGGAGGGGCTGGATCAGGCTGAGGATGGGGCAAAGTTTAGAGGCCTGGAGAATGAAGTTAGAAGAGTCACACTCTCTGATATCAAACTATACTATAAGGCTGTAGTCATCAAAACAGCATGGTACTGGCATAAAAACAGACACAGAGATCAATGGAAAAGAATAGAGAGCCCAGAAATAAACCAATGCCTATATACAATCAACTAATCTGTGACAAAAAGAGTCAAGAATATACAATGGGGTAAAGATATTCAAATAAATAATGTTGAGAAAACTGGATACATACATGCAAAAGAATGAAACTAGACCACCTTCTTATACTATACACAAGAATAAACCCCAAGTGGATTAAAGACTTAAATGTAAGACTCGAAACCATAAAACTCCTAGAAAAAACATCAGCAATAAACTCTCTAAAATTCCTCTTAGTGATATTTTTTCTGATATATCACCTTAAACAAAGGAAACAGAAGAACAAATAAACAAATGGAACTACATCAATCTAAAAAGGTTTTCCACAGCAAAGAAAACCATCAACAAAATGAAAAGATAGCCTCCTGAGTGGGAGAAGATATTCACCAATGATATATATGATAAGGGGTTAATATCTAAACTTTATGAAGGACTTACATATCTTAACACCAAAAACACAAACAACCCAATTAAAAATAGGCAGAGTACCTGGATAGATACTTCTCCTAAGAGAACACACAGGTGGCCAACAACTTATAAAAAGATGCTCAATCTCAGTAATCATCAGGGAAATGTAAATTAAGACCACAATGATATATCACTTCACATCTATCAGAATGGGTATCATCAATAAGTGCACACAAGTACCCACAACAAGTGTTGGCGCAGATGTGGAGAAAAGGGGGCCCTTGTGTACTGTTGGTGGGAATGCAGATTAGTGCAGCCATTATGGAACATGGTATGGATTTTCCTCAAACAATTACATTGAACTGTCTTATGACCCAGCAATTTTACTTTGGGCATGTAGGTAAAGAAGTCCAAAACACTAATTTGAAAAGATATATGCACCCTTATGTTAATCTCAGTGTTATTTACAATAGCCAACATATGGAAGAAGCAGCCTAATTCAATAAATTGTTTATTTAAACACTGATGGTACATATATACAATGGAGTATTACTTGGCTATGAAAAATAATGAAATCTTACCATTTGCAACAATGTGGATGGGCCTCAAGAGTATTATGCTAAGTGAAATAAGTCAGACAAAGAAAGATAAAAACCACATGATTTTGCTTCTATGTGGAGTCTAAAGAACAAAGTAAACAAACTAAACAGACTCATAGATACAGAGAATAGACTGATGGCTGCCAGGTTGCAGGTGGGTTGGGAGCTGGATGAAAGAGGTGAAATGATTAAGAAATACTAATCAGTAGTTACAAAATAGTCAATAGGAATGTAAAGTACAGCATAGGATATATAGTCAATAATATTGTAATAACTATTTATAGTGCCAGGTGGGTTATCAGAATTGTTGGGGGTGAAAACTTTCTCAATTATATAAATATCTAACCACTATGCTAAACACTAACACCTGAAACTAATATAAACTAATATTGAATGTCAACTCTAATTAGAAAATAAAAAAATGAGGTTAAGTGCGGGGATAGAATAGAAAAAGCAGTAACTTAGAATCCCACCTGCATGTGTCCTCCAGTGCATCACTAAAGGTTCTGAATTGTTTTACTACAACAAATCAGGTACAGAGTTTGGATAATGTGGTCTCTGAGATGGCTTCCAACCAGGATGTTCTACAGATTGCAGTTTGGCAGAGAAGGTAAAGGCGATGTGAACATGAGGAGCAAAGCAACTGTATGGAATTCGATGTCTCGGGAAAATAAAGATAAGAGTGACCTTCTGTTAAACACTGAGCAGCAGTTTGTTTCTTGGCTCCCTCCGTGTGAGGAGCAAGAGACAGAAAATCAAGCTTAGAGCAATTTTGGATAAGGAGGAGAAGAAAAGTTTCAGACTCTTCAGAGACACACACACACAAAATGTGTTATAGCTGTAATTGTTAACAGTTGCATGGTATAGGCTCTTTGGAAAATCTGAGGAAACTTGAACACAGAACCCAGGGATTTTCTGAACAGTTTTGAGGGGATCGTCCATGCCATTCTCATCGCCCCGCTCTAGATTCCTCATCTCCAGAGAGTAGAGCCCATGTCTTCTTCACATGCTATCACTTTCCAGGTCCTCCCTCTGGCACCTAATCTGTCTGGGCACACAATGGATCTTCAATACATATTTGTTTACAAACAAATCCCACCCCCTTGGCTTTCATGTGTTTATGAGGAAAAAATGTCAAAAGGGTCAGATACTATTCCGAAACAATGCTATTTTAAAGGAAGTTTTGCATAGAAAATGCTCTCATCAAAGAGAGAGGAGGAGGATGAAAGTAGGAAGGAAGGCAGGGAGGGAGGGAGGGAAGGAAGGAAGGAAGGAAGGAAGGAAGGAAGGAAGGAAGGAAGGAAGGAAGGAAGGAAGGAAGGCAGAGGGAAAGAAAGAAGAGAAAGAGAAAGAAGAGAAGAAAAGAAAAAAGATGAAGGGAGAAAAACGAAGAGGGAGGAAGGCAGATTGAAAGAGGGATTGAGACAGGAAGGGAGGAAGGTAAGAAAAGGAAAGATGGAGAAAAAATGAAGAAATCTATGTGGCTCTTCAAGAAATATACTAGTTTTAAAGTAAGAAAATTGTAAGTCCACCAGAAGTCCAGAGTTGAGTTTATAAGACATATGCCATGGCTAATACATGACGAGATAAATGTCCACATTGGCTACTTCATGCTACAGCAAAAGCCTTGAGCCCCATCCAAGGCTCCTAAGCAGGTTTCCATTCAACGGCAAGGGATTCTTCCAGTGCCCTCAAAGGCTCAGCGGTGAGGTCCTGATGTGGAGCCCCAACCCAGCCATATGGATTTGTTCCTCCTCCATCTGGATTTGCTGAAAGCAGAGGTAATGGTTTTAACTACCTGCTACAGAAAGCAAAAGAGATATTTTACTTCTAATTAAAAATTACAATGGTCTAGATAGTAAATTTAATGTTATTTCTGTTTACCATAATAAAAAAAAAAGTCACGCAAAAATGCACCAACTACAACAGAACTCCCACGTGTACCTCTAAAGAAATACGAAGCCCTACATTTTGCAAACAGCCTGTCAGTATCTGGCTAACACTAAGGCATAGGCCTTTGTGAGCTTGGTATCCAACTCACAGAAAAGACACCTTAGAAAAGGAACCGGATGCCTGGCGTTCTGATAGGCATTCACATTTAGCCGTTTATCCCACAAACATGTGTTTAGCACCAGGCATGACAACTGCCATTCTCAATGATAGAAAACAGTGCAAAAGAGAAGGTCCTTGGCATTTTGGAATTTCCATTCTCGTGAGGGCTACAAAGGCTGAGCCACAATAAAAAGACATCATATAAAATAAATTGAATTGGGCATGCAGCAGGGAGAGGAGGAAAGAGTGATGAAAAACATTACTTTAGCTCACGCTTAACTCCAGCAGTTTCAAGTTGCTCTTTAGGTCAATGTGAAAGTTTTCGAAGTCAAAATTATCCCTTGAAATGGCCCCTGACCATTAATTATATAAACGTGTGATTTGGGTACTAAGCAAAGAGAGAATGACAAAGTCACCTATTATTCACACTTTCGCAACTAAGAGAGCCAAGGTGGCTTGTTGCCATGGCAACATGGACTGGCACCTAGTAGGCAATGGTAAGAATACAGCTTGAAGAATTAACTCTACTCCAAAGAACAGAAGTGTGCAAGGAGCCAACACAAACTTACTCTCTGAGCAGTGTCATTTCTCATCCCCCACCCAGCCC
>PVKM010029056.1:0-17955 GCA_004027735.1 Carollia perspicillata | reverse complement strand
GGCATAGGTAGGCTTTGAACTCTGAGCTCTTAGCCATCACATTACCTGACATCCTCCCCACTGGATTAGATCCCAAACATGCAAAACCTGACTATTTAGTCAGAGACCTGACCTCTTTTTCCTTTCAGGGGTGTCCAACCTTTTGACATCTGTGTGCCACACTGGAAGAAGTGTTTTTCTGGTGCACACATTAGATAACTGTAATACATAATCATAAATCTCATAGCATTTTAAGTAAATTTAGATTATGTGTTGGGCTGCATTCACAGTCATCCTGGGCTGCATGTAGCCCATGGGCCGCAGGTTGGATACCCCTGCAGTTGACAAATTAAAAAATGACAACAGCCAACACATCAGGAGCTGTCTACTGTGAATGGGTCAAAATTATACCTTTTCTTGTCAGGTCAACCAGAAGTATCATCTTTTTTGATGTGCCACAGAATTTAAATAGTTTATGTGTGCCATGAGATGAAAAAGGTTAAAAAATCCCTGGTTTAGTACAAAGGCTGTTTTGGATAAAAGAATGATAAATTACATCTTTAGGCTTTAAATCTGACCTTTTACGTTTTATTTGCTTGGGTTTTTTTAATTAATTTATTTATTTTTAGAGAGGGGATGCGGGGGAGAGAGGGAGAGAAACATCAGTTGGTTGCCTCTTGCACACACCCCAACAAGGACAAACCCACAGCTGAGGCATGTGGCCCAACCAGAATCAAGTGGGCGATCTTTCATTTTGTGGGAATGACACCCATCCAACTGAGCCACACCATCCAGGACTGATCTCTTAAGTTTTAAATTACATTGTAAACTAGGTACCTTTGTGAAAGCGCACTTAAAAAATACGCAATTTGTGTTTCTTTTATCAACCTTTTTGTTAGATTCACTTCTAATCTTTGTTGTTTTATATTGCCAGTAAAATAGTTTAAGATGCACAAGAGTAAAATAGTTAAAAATGAGTGTAAGCAGAGACACTAAGAAAATCATATGCTGCTAGACTGTTGGCCTCTGGGAAATTGGGAATGTTTACTTGATGTTACCTAAAAATAAAAACGGAAGCATGAAAACTCAATAGTTTGTCTAGTATGTGAAATATCTGTTAATTTTTGTTTCTGGCTACCATTCACCTGCATTCTAGGTCAAGTGTTTTTACTGTATGTCTCTGAGTACTTATTTCTTTCCAAGCAAAAAAAAAAAAAAAACGACTGATGAATTCTGCCTTGGATCATCAAAAACTGCGCTTTTGCTCAAAGGAGAAAGTCTTACAGGAAAACAGTCTCTGGTGGCCAAATTGCAATAATCAAATTAATTATAAGAGGTTTTAAAATCTGACTTTTGTTGTCTTTGCTTATAGCTTTTTACCTGCACCTACTCAGCTGTCTCAGGACCAGCTCGAGGCTGAAGAAAAGGCAAGATCCCAGAGATCACGACAGACCGCACTGGTGTCCTCCCGCAGGGAACCTCCCCCATACGGGTATCGGAAGGGCTGGATACCTCGGTTATTAGAAGTAAGTATGGACCTTCAGTCTGGATTTATTAAATTGTGCCGAAATATTTTATAGTACCTTTGTGAAATAAATTTAAACCCTAGATTCTCCACATATGAGTGTCAGTATGATAGAAATTCTGGTTACGACCACTCAAGATGTATATTTACTTCTTTCAGAAGATTAATCTTTTTCTTCTTATTATCATCACTGCTTTGTGATCACTGGAGAATTATACTAGTTTATATCTCTTCTTATGCCAAACTCCTAAACGTGTACAAAAGAAACTAGTATACCTTTCATAAATCTAGGGATTATAGCATATGGAAAATAATGGGAAAATAAGAGGGAAAAAATGAAAGAATGATTTCATGTTTGGGTACTTCTCCCTCCCTCCTCCTCCCTACACGCTCAATACCATATAACGCTAAAGAGACAAGTTTCCTCCCAGGGACACTCCAGCAGCGTTCCTTTTCTGATTTCTTTCCCATTGGGTATAGTGCAAAGAGCACTGACAAGGAGTTTAAAAAGCAAAACTGGTTTTGCATCATACAGCGTTACTATTTTGTGCGACCTCAGGCCAACACTAACCTTTATTCATCTGTTTTCTTGTCTTCATTTTGAGAACGTTAATATATGCCTAATATACATATTAGACAAATTTTTAAGAGGTGTAAGAGATAGAATCTGATGGTTGATTTGGAGGCATGAGGGGGTAGGAAAGAATCTGGAATGATCTTTTTATATATTTAGCTTGTTTGCAAATAACAGACTTCTTTGGGAGCACCTGTCCTCCTGACTACTCAGGATCCTGCACATCAGCTCAGTACATAGTCCTTTCTCTAATTCCAAGGCACACTTTCCCATACTTGCCCCCTTTTTTTATCTAGGGGAAAAAAGCAAGCATTCGATATTTAATTCATTTTGCCTCCCCAAGACCTCTTCTGTATCATCAAGCCTTTTTCTTCTCCCTAAATTCATTCTGACTCCTGCAGATTTTCGTCTTCCGTGTCCCAAGGAATAACTGCCCCGTTAAACATCTTTCATTGCCTATACCATTTATGTTTGTACCCAGTTATTTTCATTTTATCACTTTGTTGTATTCTGTCATGGTTATGATTTTTACACATGTGAAGGGTCGTGTCCATAGTTTTTTTTCATATGTCTCCAAGTGTAATCATAGTGAATGGACTAAGTGTTCATTGGATTGAAACTTGTTGCTCAGCACCCTGCGAGAAGCCATCTGTGTGCTCAGCCTGTCCCATGTTTGTCATGCCCCCTGCCTACTGGAACTCCGTATAGGTCTAGAAGAGGAACACCCAACCGGATCATGCCTTCTAAAATGTTCCGTGGTTTTTTTTTCCTCAGCTGTTCTTTGGTCCTTAGTAATATTAGAGTGTGAAGGCCCATCTTAAATGACTTTGGTTGTTGCTTTTGTTTTTGCTGATAGTGTAATTTGTGAGAAGCAGAGCAAAATAAAAGATCACCAAGGAGGCTAGTGTGGGGTAAAAAGGTAGCGATTGGCATATCTAATAAAGGCCCTGAGTGTCTCTTTTCGAGGTATTATAGATATTCATTTGGCCTCAAAGATTGCAGGTGGCAAGCATTATTTTACATACAACAGAAATCTCATCCTTGCTTTCATTTCAGTATTATGATATTCAAGAACTATTAGCTTTTTAAATCTGAACTTGACTATCAAAGGTTCCATATATCCTGGTAGAACAGAACAGTTTATTTGAAAATCATACCAAAATGGCCAGCTAATCTTGAAATACCATGAATGCTTCTCGAGGGGAGTGAGTGTTCTGCAGAAGAAAGCATTTTGTTCTAGGTTTCAAAGTAAAAGCTATGATTTTCTGGCGAGCTTAATGACCATATAATGCCACATCTGCAGTTCTGAAGTGCTTATTATATTTGAAGGACCCTAGCAGATCTGAGCATGTGAGAGAGTGATGGTCTGGGTACAGGCAGCACCTTTCTTGGAACTGCTTTAACTATTTCTGCCTAATTTGTGAGAAAATGTCTCTGTCAGCTTTATTGTTTGCTTTTAAAAATGCCAGTCCTTTTTTCTTTTTAGCAATTATGCATATTTTACCTAGGGAATCATAATATCCATGATTTACAGAAATATCTCTTGAAGGGTGAGGTCTTATAAAAGTGGTTCTTTTCATAATTTATTTTCATCAAACTTTCTCTAAATGATTCATTTAAATATGTTTTCCTATCATTTCTTAGTAGTGATTTACTTTTTTTTTTGAACTAAAAGAAAAGTATTTTAATTCCATAGGAAATACAGAAGCTTTTTTGGAGTCAAAGAACTGGGTTCAAGTCCTGCATATGCTAGCTGTGAGACCTCGGGAAAGTCCCTTAGCTTTTCTAAACTCGAATTTTTCCCATATGAAAATAAGAGGTTTTGAAGAATTATAAGAATTAAATGAAATAATATAAGTATAAATTATATTTTTGTAAGTTATAGTAAGGGTACTAATCAAATATTATTTTAACAAAATTATATTAACTTTCATGTTTATTTGATGTTAACATAGCTTTTTTGTATATTAAACTTCACTGACAGACTTTACTTTGGTTGTTCTACTTTAGAAGTCTTAGTTCTCCTAAATAATTGTATATATAATTGCCATTAGAAATGTGATATGCTTATTTCTGTTTTTTCCTGTTCTGTTTGCTTCTCATGGAATACTGAATACTAATATCATGTTATTAAAACCGGTTCCAAGAAAAAAAGTTCTTATATTTCTGCCATAACTGTAGTTTGACCTGTCCTCACTAAGAAAATTATTTATGCTAAAACTAAAAATCTTTTTCTTCTCTTAAACATTTTGCTTAATTTTTCTCTGCCACATATATAAAAGCCAGATTCCTTGCCATGATCAAGAAGCCCTTTAATTGGGTGTTTGTCTGTCCATGCAGTTCTTCCGTCTTATCACCTCTGTGTCTGGCCCTCTGTCCTCAGTAAGCTACGGCCCCACGGCCTCTTGTTTCCTGCAACATGCTAAGCTTATTCTTGCAGCAAGGTCCTTCGCTCTTGCTGTTTGATCTGCCTACAAGATGCTTCCCTCAGGTCCTCCCATGACTGACTTCTCGTCGTTCAGGCTTTAGTTCATCTTACCTCTTCCCAAAAAGGCAGTCCCAGCCACAGTATCAAAGGTAGCCCCTCTTCCAGTCTCGGTTACTTTCAAGGCATTATCACAAGCCAAGTATTATGTTTTTCATATGTTTGCCTGGTAGAATATACACGCCCCAAGATTAGGAAACTGTTTTATTTATTGCTATCTCTCTAGCTTCTTGCATAATAAAAGCTTTGTCATTATTTGGTGAATGAATGAGTATAACTTGAATCTCAAATTACTATTATATTTTTTATTTCTTTTCAATACATAGGATTTTGGAGATGGAGGTGCTTTTCCAGAGATCCATGTGGCCCAGTATCCACTGGATATGGGACGCAAGAAAAAAATGTCAAATGCACTGGCCATTCAGGTGGATGCTGAAGGAAAAATTAAATACGATGCGATTGCTCGACAAGGACAGTCAAAAGACAAGGTAATTCTCAATTATTTTTCCCCATTGATTATTATTTTGTGAAGACTTTTTTTAACTGTGTTGAAATAATAAATCTCTGTCCATTTAGTTTATGTTAAAGGTAACGATGAAATTAGGCTAACTGAAGATAGGACTTTATAACAATATGAACATGGCATTATGACTTCATAACATCAATGACTTTTTCCTTTGAAATTTTCCAAATTGATGATAGCTTTTATATGCTTAGGTTTTTCCTTATTTTACATTTTAAAACAATTATTTTATAGTACTAACCTTTTTTAAATGCTAGCAAATTTTTAAAAATACAAATCCATAATTAATTTTGCCTAAAGTATCTACTCTCATATACTTACAAAGTACTTACATACATAGATACTTAATTATTTTATAGTTTATTTGACTATAATAATTACACAGACTTCTTTTTTCCTTGATTAAGTATAAAACTGGTACTTGGTATCCAGATTTAGGATAGCCCTGCTTATAAAGTAATCCAAAGACCAAAAATAAAATGTACTCAAAATAGGCTGGTGTAGCTCAGTGGATTGAGCACAGGCCTGTGAAGCAAAGGGTCACTGGTTCAATTCCCAGTCAGGGCACATGCCTGGGTTGCAGGCCAGCTCCCCAGTAGGAGACACATGAGAGGCAACCACACATTGAGGTTTCTCTCACACTCTTTCTCCTTCCCTTCCCCGCTCTCTAAAAATAAATAAATAAAATATTTTTTAAAAAATGTACTTAAAATAATCTCATCACAGAAGAGCTACACTTAAGCAAGAAACTGTTTTTAAGAAGTCCTAGTTTTGTTTTGCTTTTCTCATAAATAAATGCTCCAAATAGAGGTAAAAGATTTCTTTAGAGTTGAAGATGTTGGGGAAAATACCTAAGAGCCTTCAGTACCTGGCTCGATCTCTTTCCTGGTTTCATTTTACCCTCTCAAACAACACGGATGATAACCCATCCTTTGTTCCTAGTCCTGGCTGATGAGTTTCTTAGAAAACAGTTATGCGGTCAGACAGTTTGTATCTTAGGTTTCAATTGGGCTTCCTTGGTGTTTTTCCTGCTTTTAACTCCTACTCCTGCCTGTCCCCTCTCAGCTTAATAAGGCGACTCTCCATCTATTTCCGTATCCATACCATAAGAAAATTGTCAGCTTTCTCCATCTTGCTCTTGTCTTTTAGTCTTGACTTTTCCTTTCATCTCTTTAAGAAAATCTCCTGTCCTACCTAAACCTAATCTTGCCACATGTGTTTTAGTGTTTTGGGGGTCTCATCCCTTCCCCTTCCCTTTGTAATACCGCCTTTTCTTTATTCATCTTAAGGTTGTACCTTTCACTTCTCTTCTGCTGGCTCCTTCCTGTTAGCATTTAACTATGCTTGCTCTTCTCATCTTTTGAAAGAAAAGTTTGTCTCTGACTACCTTAAGGCTCCTTCTACCTCCTGCCAGATTTCCACCCTCTTCCCTTTCCTTCAAGCTTCTTGCAGGAGTTGTTTTCTGCCCTCATTGCTCCTTCCCTGTGATATGGCTTCACCTTAACCAGTCTGCTGAGATAGATCTCTGGTGAAGGTCTTTAAGACTTTTCTTCCTCACAGTGCATTCTCTTTGACTAAGGTAATTCATTCCCTTGGCTGACATGTCACTTGTGTGCTGATGACTGTCAAATCTGTGTCTGCACAGTTTTCTCTCCTGGGCTCTAGGCCCTTGTAACGGCAGATCTATCTAGATTTCCCGAAGTACTATCTCAAATCCAGAACTAAAGGCATAATTGTTCACTTAATCTACCTTTCTTCTTCTTCAACTCAGTGATACCTTTCTAATTGACTATACTAAAAGCCAGGAGTCGTTTTTTTCCGTTTATTTTATTGATTAAAAAATACAATAATAATATATTCTTATGATAAAAGATACTAGTATTACAAAAGTATATATAGTCCTGCCTACTTCTCCCATTTCCCAGAGGTAGCCACTATTACTACAATGACATATAGCCTTCCAGACCTTTGTTATGGATTTCGGTATGTGTGTAAATGTATTCCCACTTTACACACACACACACACACAAACCTATATACCTTTTTTTACATGAATAAGATTTTAATATCCATAACTTCCATAGACTTGCTTTCTTTTACTTAATAGGTTTTGAAGATCTGTGTTAGTATCTATAGGTCCACTTCATTTTTAAAAAAATTTATATAGAATTCGCCCTGGCTGGTGTAGCTCAGTGGATTGAGCATGGGCCTGCAAACCAAAGGATTGTGGTTTGATTCCCAGTCAGGGCACATGCCTGGGTTGCAGGCCAGTTCCCAGCAGGGGACACACAAGAGGCAACCATACATTGATAATTCTCTCCCTCTCTCCTTCCCTTACCCTCTAAAGATAATTAAATAAAATCTTTAAAAAATTTTATATAGAATTCGATGATGCACTTGTCCCCTAATTTTTTTTAAGCATTAGTGGTTTCCATTTTTTTAGTTTCGTAAACAGTATTTTATTGAAGACACAAATACAAACATCTTTTTGCTCATGAATATTTTTGTATAAAATAAATTGGACTTATTGGGTCCAAGAATACTCAGCTTTCAAGTGTGACACATATGCCAGTATATTCTCTAAAAAGCCTTTGCTTATGCCGTGACTTGTGTGGCTCAGTGGATTGAGCACCTACCTGCAAACTGAAAGGTCTCAGGTTCAATTCCCAGTCAGGGCACATGCCTGGGTTGCAGGCCAGGTTCCTGGTTGGGGGCTTGGGAGAGGCAACCGATCGATGTATCTCTCACACGTTGATATTTGTTTCCCGCTCCCTCCCTTCCCCTCTTTCTAAAAGTAAATAAAATCTTTTTAATAAAAAGCCTTTGCTTAACAGTCATTCCATTTTTGTATGTTTCCGTCAGACTTTCTGTCTGTTTAGTCATCATGATCTATCTTATTTTCTTAACATTTCTCAAGTGCATTCCCTTCTCTGCCACTTAGTTCAGCCCCTATCATTTTTTGCTTGCATTACTGCAGCAGAATCTGAACCCATCTTCTTGGCATTTGTCTTTGCCTACCTGAAAAAACAAATGCATCTGTGTTTCTCTGTTTATCTTTCTCTCCTTGAGATCTTGCACACTTGAAATCTCTCCACAGCCTTTAGGATAAGAACCAGCCAAGCTCCTTATGGCATACTTGACCCCTTGTTTACCTTTCTACCCTATACCCTAGCCTCAACTCTCATGGTTAGAAAACTGAAATCCCAAAATAAAAAGTCCAGTTTTAGCCATTCTATTTATTTCGGTACAAAATAACCACCATTGTAGGTGGTTCTTAAGGAAGAAATAACTTCCTGGTATTCCCTCTATACCATGAGGAACTACTTGCAGTTCTCGTATGGTACATTCTCCCCTTGGGAACTCCACCCCCACCCCCCCACCCCACCTTAAAGCCCTGTGCAGAAAAAAGCCCTCCCCCTATTCTTTGTCTGACTAAACAACTATTGCTCTCAAATTACAGCTTGCTCTTCACTGTTCCAGGATGCCCACCCTGATCTTCCTCGGCTAGATTAGGAATCTTCATCCCTATTCCCTGTATTTACTTTATCATAGCAGTCATCACCTTGTGTTGTAACTATTCATTAATTAGTGGTCTGTCCTTGGCTGTAAGCTCTTAGAGGTCAGAGATTATATTTTCCTCTTAGGCACCCAACTTGGTGCCAGACACCTTGACACACAGGCATTCCGCAGTGTTTGTTGGAGGAATGATAGCAGTTTTCATCGAATAATAGAAAACCACTTCTGAAGCCAGTAGGGGAGCATAGGCCACTCCTGCAACAGGAAAACCAGATCCCTACACGTGCAGGACGGACACTGGAAATTTATCCTGTGTGATGGAGGCCTTCACTCCAGCTGCCTTTGTTGTGGTGCATCTCTCCGTCTTTGGAATAATCACTGTTTATTGATATGCACTGCCTCTCCTCTCTCATCTGCTAGGAAAAAGCACTTTAGGACAATAATTTGGCATTGGCAGGTCATGTAATTTTGAGTGAAATACAGTTTTAGTACATTTTGCATTATATTCCAAGATTGGCAACCACAAATTTTATCTGATTTCCAGAGAATATCTGGAATTTTTTTTCTTTCTGTAATGACCTTGTAAGTTGGTGATTATTTTGTATTAAAAGTAGAGTAGAAATGTTAAAACTGAACTGTTTTAGATTTCGGTCTCTAAAGAGTTGTTCCTTTATACATTGAAAGCCTTACGTGTTTGTCATAATGCAGGCACCAGAAATGAACCCCAAACTAGTAGTTTATAGAGGGATCACTCAGGTTCGTGATAATCCTGACCCTAATGAGGGAATCTATGCATGTGTAGGGACAGGGTACAAAAGCTCTACCTTTTAATTTTGCTGTGAATCCAAAACTGCTTTGAGAACATAAATCTTAAAACCAACGACTGCAAAAGAGCACAATGAAGATTCTTTTAAAAAATGAATAGAGCATTCAGTGAGTGTAAGAAGAAAGATCCTGACTAGAGGGACTCCTGGACTGTTCTAACATTGTTTCAGGTGGATGCATTTCCTTGCTGGACTTTATGCCCTGGAGTATACCTTTAAATTCTTTGTGCAGGTTTTATCAATTTGTACCTTAATTTTTTTAGTTGGATAAATTAACACGGAGTTTTTAATGCATTTAATAATTCTACATTAACTGAGTACCCACTATGCATTGGCATTTGGAGGTCAGGACACTTCTTGATTGTTTGGAACTGTCTTGAGCATTGTATAACATTTAACATAACTGGCACTACCTTTTAAATGCCATCCCCATTGATTTTACCAACCTCTCATATTTACAAAGGCCTGGAGAGGGGAGTTGGAAGTGGCAGTAAATCTATTCTATTTTAAAATCACTGGTTTTCCTAATTTAGAAGAAGAAGGAATTGGCTACTAAATATACAAAATGAATTTTTAAAAATCTTATTCAAGAAGCTGATATGCCTAGTTCTTCACATGGGATGAAAATAGTTTGTTGGAT
Organism: Carollia perspicillata; assembly: GCA_004027735.1. Classification (NCBI taxonomy): domain Eukaryota; kingdom Metazoa; phylum Chordata; class Mammalia; order Chiroptera; family Phyllostomidae; genus Carollia; species Carollia perspicillata. The sequence continues at coordinate 7,889 of PVKM010029056.1, read as the reverse complement.
TATTAAATTTACAGTATAGTACAAATATTTCTGATTTATATCAGAGGAATCAGTGTTCTTCAGAAACCGGAGAGTTCTCAATGAAATATTAATAGAACAAGAATGGAAATGCTAACGCTAGGTATAAGAGGTGAAGAGCAAGGCAGGATTCCAAGGGGTAACACTCTAGGGCAAGTCTAAGACCACTGTCTGTGGTACATGTAAAGTAAATACTGTGCACAAGACTCAACGGTAATACAGAATTGGGAGGGAAAACATTTCTTGAAGTAAATCTTGGTAGAACTACCATGATATTTTTCAATTGTAACTTGAGTGATAAGTCTTAAAATAAAAAGCCTTGGTGTTTACAGTTTTCCTTCCAAAATAGTTCCATAGGAATGTTCCATGATACTGCCTAAAAGATGCCTTCAACCTCTCCTGCCTCCCCAAATCCAACAACTTTAACCCCAAGATGATTTAGTATGCTATTATTTATTACCTTGTTCGTGTGATTTCACAAACTAGCTTAACCTAAAGGTAGTGTTTTCTTTCTACCTCTGAAGTACGTAAGGGCTATGCTATGTGGCCCTTATGTTAATAGCTAGAAACATACAACATAATGCACACGTATAACATGTGCACACGTATAACATATATGCATGTATTCTCGTAGCCATAAACATATTCTGTAAGCAAGAATATGTTTATAGTCTTGTCCTTTGGTCAGTCCAGTTCTTTGCCAGCTTTCAGTAATTTAAAAAAAAATTGTTCCACAGATGAGTTATTGGTTTATCTTTCCACAAAGCTCATTTGTGCTCCTGGTACCTTCAGGAATTTTTTGTATTTTTCAGATAACCATCCCCAGCCCCTTTGCCTCCTGGGATATACTGAATTTCTTCAGCACATTTGGTTGTCTGACAATAAAAATTGGGGGTTTATGTTAATTACCATGGAGGAATCTTGCTCTTCAGATGTCCTTCACTTAGCTTTGTGAGCTGCTAGAATCGTACTAACGCTCATTTAAAGGGTTATTAACTTTGGAATACCCAACTAAGAAGCAGCAAATGGCTCTTGTATGCTAAATTAGTATTGAAACTTTATGTTGAGCATATATGACTACCAGGGAGCCATTTACTTAGAATCTCTTCCTGTAATGATTGCTCTGTAAAAGTAATTAACCCTTCATAGTCTGGTATTATTTTCTAGAGAATTGCTGTATAACTTTAAATTTTGTCATGTAGATTTTTTTCATCCTAGTGAAAAATGATACGTTTGAAGTCAGTGGCTAGCTGCTGATCTTCATGCACCGAGCCTCACTCTTCTCAACTGGTGTGAGCTTTAGGGTTGCTTCTAAAGTGTGCACTCGGAGGTTGGTGGCACTAGCAGCTCACATATAGTACATGTTTTGTGGTAAATCATCTCTGCTTCTTACCTGATCCCTTGTCTAATTCCTGAGAAAAACAGGCTAGAAATTTTAGTCTCTCGACATGAGAGGTTTTTTTCTGGGAAATTAACAGCTTATAGAACATTCTACAGGGCCTAAAATATACTCAGCTTCAATATGGGATAGAGCAGCTTTAAAATTCATAAATTCCTTCTTTTGTACAAAAAAATACTGACTGAATGCCTTCTGTGGACCAGACATTGTTAGAGGCACTGGAGATACTTTGTGAGTAAGAGATTCATCGTCTGTAATGTAGGTATAATCATTGTGTGCCTATCTCATAGTATTGATATGAAAGTTAATATGTATAAAGTGAAAGAAGAGAGGCACAAAATAAGTACTTAATAAACGTCAGCTTTTATTATTGTTATCACTTTAATAGGGGACACAGATAAACGTAAAACAAATAATCTTATACTGAGAGCAGAGCTCTGAAGACAGTGAGCAGAGTGCTATGACACTGAATGATCACCTGCGTTAGTGAGGGTAGCCAGGGGCTGCCTGAACCAGTGCACACATGACCTTCAAACTGAGACTCAGAGATTGGGAACTCCCTTGAAGAACTGGGAACAACACTTTTATAAAGGCCCAGAATTGGGGAACAGCATGTTGTGTTCAAAAAACGGAGGAGCCCATGTGACTGAAGCTAATGAATGAGGGAATGAGAGGTACAGAGGGAGGTGGGAGCTGTAGGCAGAACCGGAACAGGTTGTATATGGGTCAGAAAGTGTTTTTTTTGCTCTGGTTTAGAGTAAGAAATTAAGAATAGCATGCATTTCCTTTAGCAATTTTAAGGAATGTTGTGATAGAATGCAATTATGATATAAGACTTTGGCTTACAGTAGTAAATGGGGTTTTTTTGCAGAAAAATTTTAAAGACCTCAGGTACCCAGAAATTTGGTCTTATATATTCATAAATTATCCTTCCTATGTGTATCAAACAATCCCTGATTCAAGCAGCAAAATGTAGAAGGCTATTTGTTGAATTTCCAGTACCTCTTTTTTGTCTCTATAAAATCTGTTGTGTAAGTTTTTATGAAAGTATTTGAGAAGTATAGATGGGCACAAAAGTAAGGTTTTATTTTTTTGTCAGGGGCCTACCGCATCAGCGTCAGCCTGATGGAAACCATGTTGAGTCTAGAAGAAATCCGTAGCAGTCCTGAATTTGGATAATGAGTATTGAACAAGCTATGTATATAGAATGTATCTTGAGGAGTTTTTTTCATGTCAAAAATCTCATGTTATAAGATTTTTAACAATGGTACATGCTCCTTTTCTTACTATGAATCGATTTAATGCCAGAAAGAAACAAACATCATAAGTAGGGTGAGTCCATGAAATTTTCCAGGCCCATTGAATTTGGAAGTACTTGGTAACCTGACTTAAATTCTGATGAGCTTGTAATCCAAAATAATGGTACTATAGGCAGTTTATATCATCATTAATTTCAAGTCCTAGTGAGCCTCAAGTATAGGGATCACTGATGCATAAGATTTTGTTGGCACAATTTATTTGGATCTTAAATAATTTAAATGCATGAGGTCAAAGGAAAATTATTAACTTATATAGCCAAGGCAGCAATTTGTATATTATTTTACGTCTCTTTGGTTTTAAAATCTAGACAAAACATTTGTCCTAAATTTATGCATTTGCTGAGGACATGTTCACTTCTGAAATGACTTAATGGGGTTGTTCGTTTTTTGTTTTTTTGTTTTTTCATTCTCTGCTTTTCTTAAGTCTGCTTCTGTTTGAACATTTCAGGTCATTTATAGCAAGTACACTGACCTGGTTCCCAAGGAAGTCATGAATGCAGATGACCCAGACCTGCAAAGGCCTGATGAAGAAGCTATTAAAGAGGTAACTGGGAATTGCCATATAGAATTATTTTAGGTGACATTTTACATTTTTATTAAATTCCAAACCACTCAATGTGGTTTTCCGTATTTCAGATAACAGAAAAGACACGGGTGGCCTTAGAAAAATCTGTATCACAGAAGGTTGCTGCGGCCATGCCAGTTCGAGCAGCTGATAAACTGGCTCCTGCTCAGTATATCAGGTATGAACTCTATCTGGAAGTCTTAGTTTCATGTCAGACTTGGTTGGACTTGGGGATCCTGGTATTCTTTCTCTGTCCTATTTAGTCACAATTGTAAATGCAGTTTTTAAATAATGACTTGAAGCCTATTGACTCTGTGCAGACAGTTGAAAGAGGAAAAAATTTAAGGTGCCACTTTTAAGATACTAGTTACGCTACTTTCAAAATATTTTGTTTTTAGAAAAATAACAGTTACTTAGAGTATATGATCCAAACCACAATTACTATTTACAGTTTTCCACATATAGTAGATGTTATATATTTACATAATATTAATAGGATATAAATATTAATACATTGGTAATGTTATATAATGCACTATTATATAATAATAAAATATATAGTGTTGATAATATTGTATTAATATCATTTATATAATAGTAAACATCCTTATAATTTTTTCAGATTTTGAGGGATTTCACTCATTTAAATCTTTATGTGGAAAGATGATTCACAAATAGATATTAAGGGAAAATTAAGAGTTGGTAGGGGTGCTGCCATTACTCTTTCTCTGCTTACAACCTATAATTAGTCAAAATCTCCAAACTGTAAGTTGCCTGTTGAGAATATTATGGATCATTTTTTCCTCAAATGCAGACTTAAAAAATAGGTACTATTTTCTAGACCTCTTATTTGTGAAATTGAACACTGTGCCATCCATGGTGGAAAATGGACAAAGATGGATTACTGGCACTAATATGACTTTAGTTTACATTTTGCTTGTAACTCATACTTGCTGTTAGTTCTCTTACCTGCATTGCTATCTGCTCTGTAATTTTCTGATAATACTTTGTGAAAGAATTGACAATGCACTTTAGCTTAGGATTATAATAGCAGGAAAATACTTATGGAAAGCTCGATCTAGCTATACCTTTAGTTTCATCTGTATTCTTCAGATACACACCATCTCAGCAAGGAGTGGCTTTTAACTCTGGAGCAAAACAAAGGGTTATTCGGATGGTGGAAATGCAGAAAGATCCAATGGAGCCTCCAAGGTTCAAGTAAGTAGGTGGCTTTATGGGAACAAACCACTATTCTTAAAAAAGATGTCAAAGGAGAAAAATGTACATTAACAGGTAAATGGATGAACAAATTGTAGGACTTCTATACATGGAATACTATTGAGCAATAAAAAGGAATAAATTTTAATACACACAATAACATGAATGCATCTCAAAATAATTATGCTGAATTAAACGCCAGACAAAAAGAATTACATACTGTATAATTCAGTTCTTATAAAACCTTAGAAAATGCAAACTAACCTGTAATGACAGGAAATAGATCAGTGGTTGCCTGTGGGGATGGAGGGGAGACAAAGGAGATGAGAACAAGAGGGCATGCAGACCTCTGACCAGTATGGCTCATTTGACTGGGCGACATTCCGCAAAGCAAAAGGTCACTGGCTCATTTCCTGGTCAGGGCACATGCCTGTGTTGCTGTTCAGTCCCCTGGTTGGGGCCTATACTGGGAGGCAGCTGATCAGCCAGTGTTTCTCTCCCTCCCTTCCCCTCTCTAAAAATAAATAAAAATCTTTTTTTTTTTTTAAAAGGGCACACACAAACTTCTGGAGATGTTGGGTGTGTTCATTTTGACTGATGATGGTTTCACAGATAAACACTTATGTTGAAAATGAATCAAGTTGTACACTTTAAATATGGATGTATAATTAGTTGCATGTCATTTGTATTTTAATAAAGGTGTTTTCTAAATGGGAAAAAGTATATTATTCTATGAAATTATGACAAAATTGTGGAGATAAGCTAGGTAGTGATGATGACAAGGTTAGCCATGTTTTAGTAATTGTTGAAGCTGAGTGATTGGTGTATTATAAGATGGACATTCATTAAGCACTCTGTTTTTGTATGTGTTTGAAGCTTTACATAATAAAAAAATGAGGGAAGACTTGAGACTTAACTAACTAAAAAGCTAAAAGGGAAAAAAGTATAACACTCTGTTTGTGCTTTCATTTGTACATCAGGATTAATAAGAAAATTCCCCGGGGACCACCGTCTCCTCCTGCACCTGTCATGCATTCTCCTAGCCGAAAGGTAATCTTTGCCATTTGTAAAATCTTATTTTGTATTCATGATAACTTTCCATAGAATAAAGTCTGTATGGGTACATTTCACCACATTTATGTGTTGTTTTCTTTTTTAATTTGTTTTTCAAGATCAAATAGGAACCCACTCAAGACTGTGATATAGAGTTCCAGAGTGCTCATGAAAATCTATGTAAAATGTTAGCTATTAGTTTTATTATTAACCTAACCCCTGTTTTTAATGGAATGAACAAGGCCTGCTGACATGAAGAATGTTGTTATAGTTATAGGATGTGAGTACTTGGGATCGTTAGGTCTCTAATTGATAATCTGAGTGGCTTTTCTTTTCTTAGTGTGTTTTATTGCCCAACAGAACAAGTACTCATCTGAAAGAAGTCACATCACTTTAAATATGGAAAAATACTAACCAGCATTTATAACTGTCAAACATAACTTAGATTATTTTCCATTTTTACACTAAAGTTATTACTAGACTCCATGTAAAAAGGAACATAGTATATAGTGCTACCAAATGAATGGAGTGAGCCTTTGACTAAATTAGCCTTTGACTAAATTCATCCGTATATCTGCCTTTGAAGAAAAAGAGTACACCTGGGGTTTTTAGCTGGACTATAAATCTAAGAGTGTCTCCTCTTCTGCTCTTCTCTCAACTCAGATGACTGTGAAGGAACAACAAGAGTGGAAGATTCCTCCTTGTATTTCAAACTGGAAAAATGCAAAGGTAATTAAGTTGTTATAAAATCAGTCTCTTAGTATTAGAACCTACTGGAAAACACCCAGGAGGGAGCTTCAGCCTAGGTAACTTCAGGCGAAACCTCAGTGTCTCACGTAGCTGAATGTTTTCATAAAGGAACACCCAACTTAGGTGATTTTTCTTCCTTTTTAAAAAATAGAAAAAATGTAATGGAAATGTTAATAAGCCAGGAACATGAATACCATAGATTCTTAGTCATCAGAAGCACATAGAAAAGGAACAGATAGAATTAAAAAATACATCACCGAAAGATAGTACTTTTTAGAAAACTCAAATTTATATCTAAAATTATTTTTGAAAAAATTAAATCAATTTAAATGATTATATGACAAATACAGCAAATACTGAGATATATTTAGTGCTTCAAATTTTTTTAAACTATTTGCTTCTGTTTTGGATGGGTAAAGACCACTCTAACCCATGAATTACATGTACTCATAAATTATTCCCTAGAGGAAGTTATATACTCATCCTAAAACAAAAGAATTGTTGTGTGGTGTAATTGGGGTGATTAATATGTAGGAACTATGTGGCATTTTGAGCTGATTTTGTAACACTTCCTTGTATTAGAAATAAACACCTTGGACTAAAGGTCAACATTTGGGAGACTAGTTAGAAATCTGGAAAACCACAGCTAAGTCTGAAAGTTACATGGATGTTCAAGCATATTCCTTGAATTGTTGAAATAGGATGCAAAATTTCAGAACACAGAATCTCAATTGTCTAGCAGACTTTATCTTTTTTCCATTTATTAAAACTTATAAGGTTCTAAGAATCTGACAAAACATTTAAACAGTACTGCAGATTATATTACCTATAGATACTATTATTTAGTGGTTTGTTCCACCTTTGTGTGACTGTTACATTTACTTGAGGAACAAATATTTAGCTATTTGATAGTGGTTTCCTTTTATTACAATTCACAATTATTTACATGAGAATCTATTTTCCCAGAACGTGAGCTCTGAAATCATACTGAGTTTAAATCCCAGCTCATCCACTTATTTAACTGTATGTCCTTAGGAACATTACCCAGCCTCTCTATTTTAGTATCTTTATCTGTGAAATGGAAACAGTATTGTCACCAGTCTTGTAGAGAGTTACTGTGAAGGTTAAATGAGGCCATAATGTGTGAAGTGCTAAGCAATCCTCCACACAAAGCACTCAGTATTAGCTGCTGCGGTTGCATAATTGTGAAGAAAAGTGTAAGGAAAAGAACTCCAGCTGAGTGGTTGTCAGAATGGACGTATTTAAATATAATTTTAAAGACATCATTGTTGTTCCTGTGCGACTGACACTTTCTGCCTGCGTCACACACTAGGGTTATACGATTCCGTTAGACAAACGTCTGGCTGCTGACGGAAGAGGACTGCAGACCGTTCACATCAATGAGAATTTTGCCAAACTGGCTGAAGCCCTCTACATTGCTGATCGAAAGGTTGGTCTGTCATAACTTAATTGTAAATGCTCCTGAGAATTTGTAAATACGTTCTTGGGTACCTCAAGACTGTTATTTTAGCTATGGTTCCGAGTACCTAGAGAAACTCAGCTGTGG
>PVKM010029055.1:0-17960 GCA_004027735.1 Carollia perspicillata | reverse complement strand
AGGAGGATGCAATAAAAAACAATTTAAGAAAATTCTCAAGAAATAAAAGTTGTGATTTTCATATTTAAAGGGTCCACTTAATGCCCAGCAAAATGATGGAAATAAATAAAATAGATTTATACTTCAGTACATCATCATGAAATTTCAGTACTTTAGGATCCTATGTGACTATTAACCAATAAAGTTTAAAATACATAAAGGTAAAAATACATATATAGGTGACCCCTCAAAATTTTGAACAAAAATAACATTAGACAAGGAGGAATTTTAAAAAGATGAGATCAAGAAATCAATAGAAATAAGAAAGTGTTATAAACAAAACCTATAGAAACTTTTATCATCTCAAATGTCCTTGCTATTAAATACAAACCATGAAAATTAAAGGAACCAACTACTCATCTTATGAAATTAGGAAAAGACTACTGAAAGAGTCTCAGAAGGCTCAGAAGGACAAAAAAATAATAAAAAGCTGTTTGGGGGGCAAAAACACAAATGAGAAAAATTGTATGACCTAGATAAACTTTTGCAAGCCTAATAAGGGGAAAAATTGACAAGATTAGTAATCACAAAGGAGAAATAACCACAAATATAAGACTTTTAAAATCCTGAGTGGAAAAATACTTACATGTCTGAGTGTTCTACAACAAATTTTATTAACGTGAAATATATTCATAACCTATTTTGAAGTTAAAAATAGAATATAAAACAATATGTACAGTGAGGACCTACTTTTAATAAAACAAAAGTATATGTGTATATTCATGGAAAAATAAATAAAGGTCTTGAACACACTTAAACAAAGGTCTTCTTTCAGCCTAGAATTACAAATGACATTTATATTTTCGCTTACAAGTATGGGTAATTTTTACATTGGCTTTATAACAAATATTCATAAAAGATATTGAGGTAGAATTTAATAAACATCAAAAAAGAACTTATGTAACTGAATAGTAACTATTCAGTGCAATATTTGAGGGAAGACAATTTTAAATTTCCCAATTAACTTTGCAGTTTCCGTATCAGTTTGTTTTTTAAATTTATTAATATTATTATTATAATTATTACTTAGATAGAAGGGTAGAGAGAGAAGGCAAGAAAGAGAAGCATCGATGTAAGAGAGAAACATCAATTGCTTGCCCCTTGTATATGCCCCAGCTGAGGACCAGACCCACAACCCAGGCATATGACCCTGACAGGGAATCGAACCAATGACCTTTCGCTTTGCGGGATGATGCCCAACGAACTTAGCCACATAGGTCAGGGCCCAACATGTTTTATTTTGCAGCAGCATATTCTTTGCAGTGCTTCATGTTACTCGTATTGCTGGAACTATGGTAATATAGTATAGTAAAGATCATTTTCTCCTTCAATGAGATAAAGCCAGTAGGGACAGACATTTGGCTATTAATTTCTTTCTTAAAGAAAACTTTTAGAGAGTTCTAGCCAAGAATGAGGCGTAGGTAGAAACCCTCTACTTCCTTGAACAACCAAAAGGAGGATAACAATCTAAAATCAATAAACTACTAGAAGCACCAGAAAATCAAACTGCATGGAACTCCAATGACCAAGGAATTAAAGAAAAACTCAACCAGAACAACTAGACCGGTAAGGCAGTGGACCGCATGGGCCAGGCAGCTCAGAAAAACCACAGTGAGGCATTGCACCACAGGGGCAGGGCTGGCTGAAGGTGAAACTGAGACTCGAGCTCACTGTGGACTATGGTGGGGGTTGCTGTGTTGGGAGAAACTCCTGGTCTCCCAGGAGAATCTGTTGAGAGCACTAGAGCCCAGCAGGCGAGCTGCGCTGCTCCCTCTCTGGCCCCTCCCAACAGACGGGATGCAGTGCATCAGCAAAGAGGGCTTCTCTGCCAGGGTGAATACCTAAGGCCTCGCCCCCTTACAACTTATCAGGTGGGCCAAGACAAGGAAATACAGCCCAAATGAAAGAACAGAGCAAAACCAAAAAGAGAACTAAGCGATGAGGGGATAGCCAACCTATCTGATGGAGAATTTAAAGCCCTGGTAATCAAAATGCTCACTGATCTGATTGAGCTTGGTCAAAAAATGAAAAAGAAAAAAAACAAATGAAAGATACCCAAAATGAAATAAAGCAAAATATTCAGGGAGCCAACACTGATGAGAAGGAAACCAGGACTCAAAGCAACAATTTGGAACAAAAGGCAAGAAAAAAAACATCCAACCAGAACAGAATGAAGAAACAAGAGTTCAAAAAAGTGAAAAGAGACTTACAAACCTCTGGGACAACCTGAAATTTTCCAATGTCTGAATTATAGGAGTGCCAGAAGGAGAACAAAAACAGCAAAAAATTGAAAACTTATTTGAACAAATAATGAAGGAAAACTTCCCCAATCTGGCAAAGGAAATAGACTTCCAGGAAGTCCAGGAAGCCCAGAGAGTCCCAAAGAAGGTGGACTCAAAGAGGAACACACCAAGGCACATCACCGTTAAGCTACCCAAGATTAAAAATAAGAAGAGAATCTTGAAAGAAGCATGAGAAAAGGAAACAGTTACCTACAAAGGAGTCCTCATAAGGCTATCAGCTGAGTTCTCAAAAGAAACCTTGTGGACAGGAAGGGCTGGAAAGAAGTATTTGAAGTCATGAAAGGCAAGGACCTACATCCAAGATTACTCTATCCAGCAAAGCTTTCATTTAGAATAAGGGCAGATAAGGTGCTTCCCAGATAAAGTCAAGTTAAAGGAGTTCATCAGCACCAAGCCTTTACTATATGAAATGTTAAAGGGATTTATCTAAGAAAAGGAAGATAAAAAATATGTACAGTAAAATGACAACAAACTCACAGCTATCAACAAATGAACCTAAAAGAAAATAAAAACAAGGAAAACAAAAACTAAGCAAACAACTAGAACAAGAACAGAATCAGAGAAATGGACATCACATGGAGGGATTTCAGTGGGGAAGGGGAAGGGAGGAATATCGGGGAAAAAGGTACAGGGAAGAAGAAGCATAATTAGAAGGCATAAAGTAGATGGGGAGAGATAAAAATGGCATAGGAAACAGAGGACTTGAAAAACTTATATGCACAACCCATGGACATGAACTAAGGGGTAGGGGAATGCTGAAGGGTCGTGGGGGGCAGGACAGAGGGAGGATAAATGGCGGAGGGGGGGAATTGGGAAAACTTAATAGCACAATCAATAAAAATACTTTTAAAAAAGAGGTAAAAAAGAAAACTTGTATTATGGAAAAATTAAACACACACGAAAGTATAATAGTATAATGAACTCATACTCATCACCATCTCCTACAATTATCAACAAATATTCCCTCTACCCATTTATCATCAGCCCCACAGGGTGATTTTGAAGCAAATACTAAGCACCATATCTTTTCATTTATAAATATTTCAGCATGGATCTCATAAAAAAAAATAAAGATTGTTGCTTTTTAAAAGGTTACTACAATATTATACTACCGAACAATTTCATTTCTTAACATCAAATATCCAGTCAGTGTTTAAATTTGCTCAATAGTTTCAAATTATACTGTATTGCAATTAGGATCTAAAGTTTATCTCATTCATAAGCTTGTTTTTCAGTATTTCTTTATCCTTCATTTTCTTTTCCAATTCATTAATTTTATATTTTATCTGTAGTTGGTTGATATGTCCGCTATGCTCACTTCCCCTTTGACAGAAGGTTTCGAATTTCAATATTGCCCAGGCTGTGTGGCTCAGTGGTTGAGCGCTGGCCTGCGAACCAAAGGGCTGCTGGTGTGATTCCCAGTCTAGGGCACGTGCCTGGGTTGCAGGCCAGTTCCCCAGAAAGGGGCATGTAAGAGGTAACCACACATTGATGTTCCTCTCTTTCTCTCCCCGTCCCCCTCTCTAAAATAAAAATAAATAAATAAAATATTTTAAGAAAAGTTTAAATATCTATGCATTAGACAATTCATTAATGGAATATAAGAAATCTACATACATATTAATCTATTTTTAGTAAAAAATTCACTTGTTAAGTGCAGGAAATTGATTGAAAATCATTTTTATTGGAATTTTGAAAAGATTTTTTTATAAAGAAAACAATGTTATAAATTATGTTACGTGCATGTATTATTATTAAAGGGCTATCTGGGAGCTGATGTCTTAGATTTGGTGAATCACTCTCCTTTATTTTCTTCTGATTCAGTCTTTATTCTCAGTCTTTCACTGGGTCTTCTTCCTCTACCTGATTTCTAAATGTTGGGGTTCCTCAAGACTCAATTTTGAGTCTACTTCCCCCTTGATACCATCTTCTTATGAGATCTCAGAATCCATGGTTCCAAATGACATCTTTGTTGATAAACTTGACGAAAAAATACTCTCAGGTAACACGTGCAAACAAAACAAAACAAAGCAACCGAAAAAACAAGGTAAAAAGATAAATGATACATTGGCTTTAAAAATGCCACTTAAATCATAAACAGTTAATATACAGAGATCCTTAAAAGTAAAAAAATAAATAAACTATAAGCCTATAAAAATGGGCTGGACATGAGAGCAGACATACCAGACAAAATATGCAAATTATCCTTTTAAAAAATGTTCTACCTCACTCATAAGAGAGTGAGAATTTGATAAGAAGAGAATGCAAATTAGAACTACTCTGAGACATCATTTAACAATTTGGGAAATTTCTGAAACTTCAACCATGGTACATTCACTCAGCAAAGTATGGAACTAACTTTTTAAACAGTCAATCCAAACACAGCCATATGAGGAAAAGAAAGATATATAATACATACACATGTGTTATTACTTTCACATAAAATTATGAAAATAGATGTTTCTTGAAATTATATATTCTGTAATTAATTTTCTGTTTCTTAAATGCACTTATTTAAACAAAACAGTAGAACTAGTGAACAGTAACAATTAATAATAATGGATAATAGGAACAACTAATTTAAAATGTGTGTGAGCCCTGACCAGTGTGACTCGGTTGGGCATAGTCCTGCAAATCAAAAGGTCCACGGTTTGATTCCTGCTCAGGGCACATGCCTGGGTTTCGGGTGTAGTTCCTGGTCAGAACATGTATGAGAGGCAATCAATTGATGCTTCTCTCTTGTATCGATGTTTCTTTCCTCTCTTTCTCTCTCTCTTCTCCTCTAAAGATAATAAAAAATAAAATCTTTGAACAATATATGTGTGAGACTATTTATGATGTCATTACATTATAAACATTATAGAGAAGATAGTTATACATTATTCCCTAGTATAGAAGTTTAACTTTTTAATAACTTTATGGGATTACTGAGTATTCTTAAGGTGCATAAAAGTAAGATTTTTAAAAATGAGAATGTAAATATAATTGGACTAACTAAACTGATATTGCTTATACTTAATAAAAATAGTATCATGTTTCTGGTACATGATGCAGTAGGATATTTTTATTTTTTCTATTTCCTTTTCTAAAAGCATTTCTCTGAATTGCCTGCAGCCTTTAGGGATGCCCTTAATTTCCTTTATGCAGTGGTAAAACTAAATACAGTCAAATTATAAAAGCAGCTCTGCTTCTTATTTATACACATGACAGAATCAGACCTTTATTTATTTTTTAAAAAAATTTTGTTGTATTTTTGCTATTACCATTTAGTCCCCTTATACACCCTTCCATATCCCACAATCACGACACTGCTGTCCATGTCCATGAGTGCTTTTTCCTTTTTGCTTAGTCCCTTGACTCCCTAACCTCCCACCCACCTTAGCTGTCATCCTGCTCTCCATCTATGAGTCTGTTTCCATTTTTGCTTGTTAGTTCAGTTTGTTCATTAGATTCCACATATGAGTGAAATCATATGGTATTTGTCTTTGTCTGACTGGCTTATTTCACTTAGCATAACGTTCTCCAGGTCCATCCATACTGTCACAAAGGGTAAAACTCTCTTCTTTTTTACAGCTGAGTAGTATTTCATTGTGTAAATGGCCCATAGTTGTTTTATCCACGCATCTACTGATGGGCACTTGGGCTGCTTACATGTCTTGACAATTGTAAATAATGCTGCAGTGAGCACAGGGGTACTTATGTTCTTTTGAATTAGTATTTTAGCTTCCTTTGAATACATTCCCAGAAGTGGGATAGTTTGGTCCAAAGGCAGATCCATTTTTAATTTTTTGATGTTTCTGCTTTCCAGTGACTACCCAAGGTGCATTCCCACCAACAGTGCGAGAGTTCCTTCCCCTTTCTCCACATCCTCACTAGTACTTTTTTGTTTGTTGATTTATTAATGATAGCCATTCTGACAGGTATGAGATGATATCTCAGTGTGGTTTTAATTTGCATTTCTCTGATTATTAGCAACGTTGAGCATCTTTTCATATGTCTGTTGGCTACCTGCTGTCCTCTTTGGAGAAGTGTCTATCAGGTCCTTTGCCCATTTTGTAACTGGTGTTGAGTTTTGTAAGTTCTTTATAAATTTTGGATATTAATCCCTTATCAGATGTATTGACAAATATGTTCTCCCATTCTGTGGGTTGTCTTTTTATTTTGTTGATGTTTTCCTTTGCCGTGCAAAAACTTTTTAGTTTGATGTAGTCCCATTTAAATTTTTTTTTCTTTAGGAGCTCTGCTTTTATCTAACCCTTGTTATATTTGTTCCTGGCATCAGTTAATATGATGACATCAAACTAAATTTTCTGTCAACACAAGTGTTTAAGCACGGAATACTTAGGATTTTATAAGTCAAGATTTAGACTAATAAGAATGTTTCCAGTTCTCCAAAAATGCCCATCAACTCTGTAACTATTGATTTTTTAGGTGGACCAACTACTTGTTAATCAGTTCCTTTGCATTTATTTATTCACCATGTAGTGTATCTAATGTCTACAATGCCCATCATTCTTCAACACTATCAAGCATATAGGATGAGGACAAGTTAAATATGTTAACCTCTGTTTCTCAGAAAAAAAATGTATTTTAGTAAACATTTAGTAAACTTAGTAAAATAAATTTGAACTTCAAATAAATTATAATTTTAGTGAAGAAATTAATAAAATCTTATTTCACTTGACCTCTTTGTTCTGGTGATTTCTTTCTTTTAAAAATTGGTGGGGTTTTCTTTCTGTACCCATTTTTGTCACAATCTGAATAACTTAGATGCAATCGGTTCATTCTTTTCTAGATTTCTTGTGGCTTCTGTAAAGATTACCAAATGGTTTTGGAGAAAGACTATGAATTTCTGTCTTATTGTGATTCTTTTCCACATTCTCACCCTCAGTGTGTAATATTTAGTCAGCACCTATTATATTATATGGCAAACACTGCCCTAAATGCTGCAGATCCAAGTTTAATCAAAATAGGCAAAGTTCCTCCCCTTAGGGAAACACATTATCCCGTAAGAGATGTAAAAATGTGTTCTTGGTTTTTTTTAAATCAACTTTATTGAAGTCTGGCTTGCAAACAATAAAATGTACATTGTGTTTATTTCAATGAATTTTTACACATACATCTATCCATATAACTAATGATCACCATAACCAAGATACAGAACATTTCCATCACCTCAGATCACCCAGCCCTATTCCAGTTAATCATTTCTTGACATTCCTCTCCCACTCCCCCACCCCACCCACCTCTGCAGTCACTGACGTTTTATATCACTGTGGTTTAGATTTGTGTTTGTATAGTTTCATATAAGTGTAATCATACTCTTTTGCTCATAGTCTGACTCCCTTTGCTCAATATTATTTTGAGATTCATGTTTTTATATGTCGAGTAGTTCATCCCTCTTTGTTGATAATTACTATTAATTAAATCATATGACTACGCCAGAAGTTCTTCATGCATTCACCATTCAATGAACATTTGGGTTGTTTCCAGTTCTTGATCATTACAAATAAAACTATGAGAATTAATGTACAAACACGTCTTTTCATCCCTAAGTAAATATGAGTGGAATTGCTGGATCATATAAGTGTATGATAAACTTTACAGTAAAAGACAAAATTTTCCGTAGTAGTTTTAACCATTTTGCATCACCATCGGCAACAAAAGAGGTCCAGTTGCTCCACGTCCTAATCGAGATTTGGTATCCTCTTAAATTTTAATGGGTATGTGGTGGTAAAGATGTGTTTCTTACTAGTCTACTTATGTTACCCCACTTTAAAACTCATTATTTTACTAATATTTTTTTTACTCTAAAACATGTGTGAGTTTAAAGAAAATGGCTGGCTTGACCCAGAAGATATTTTGTTTCTGTTTTCCCTCACGAAACCCCCTGGCACTCTCCTGAAAACTTAAATCTGGTGTCAGGCAGCACTAGCTCGGTAGAAGCCTAGAAGCTGGGCGCTTCGTTTAAAACTGCAATGGCTAGGGTATACGCGTACTTCCACTATAACCCCGATCCTTCAAGTCACCTTTCTAAAGAATTTCCCAGGGCTCTGCGCGGGGCTGGGCGGGCTCGGCGGCCCCAGGCTCCGCCCCTTACCGGGACTGGCCCACAGCTCAGGGATTTGGCCCGAGGCTGGAGAAGAAAGGTATCTTCCGGTCTCGCGATTGGCTCCACTCCCGCGAGAAAAAATGACGGCCGCATTCGACCGACTGGTGGCGGTGGTGAGGGAAGGGGTGTGGCCGCAGATCACGAAGTCCCTAAGTGTGTGGGAGAGGGGGCGGGGTCGCGCGCACCGGGCGTACGCATGCGCGCAGGGAGCCGGTCGGGCAGAGCACTGAGGGTAGGGGGCGGCGGCGGCTGCGGCGGTGGTAGCATCGGCTACGGCGGTGGCAGAGGAGGAGGCGTCGTGATTTCCGCGATCTGGGCGGTGTGTGGCCGCGCGGGTGGCCGTTGGAGTAGTAGGTACGGTTCGCCCGTGAGGAGCCATTGAGACTTCCTGTCTCGCTTGTTGGAGCGCTTCAGTCTCTGCTTGTGTGGCAAACCCTGGGGACGGCAGGTCACCCTGCGGCCCCGGCCCTCCCGCCGCATTTCAGGTAGGAGCTTCGGGTTCTCGGGTGCCTGTTACCCACTGAGGCCTCAGTCTTGACCAGTGTTCCGGGGCAGAGACCCGGTACCAGGCGTGCCCGCCCTCTCGCGCGACAATAGCTCTGTCCTTGCTTTCGCGCCCTGTGGGGCCGTGCGGGACCGAGCTGACCTGTAGAGGGGGCGGGGCGGGTTCCCGCCTCAGGTGCGGCCGGGGCTGGGGACTTAGAGGGTGGGACCCCACCGCGTGCTCCTGCACGCGACGCATCTCGGCGAGGCTACCTGGTGCCGTCGGCCAGGTAGAGGTTGGCCCAGCAAGCTCCTGCGGATGAGGAACCAACCACCTTGACTTGAAATGTTGCGAGAGGGGATCCTGTAGCATGCCTTGGTCACTCACGGCCTGTGTTGAAAGTTGGGAGCTCTGGAGTTGGTTCTGTGTGGGCCAGTGGTAGGATGAATGGTTTGTGATTTCTCTCCTTAAATAGCGAGAGGGCAAACTCTTTATGAGATCTGGTAGGTGGCTGGCTATTAGTAAATGAGCATCAGCAGTGTTAATTATTGTGCGATGTAATTGCGTTAAGGTATGTTTTTCCAGTACCAGCCTCAAACTCAGAAGAGCTCTGCTTTAACAGTTTAGTAATATTTTCATCCAGTTCTTAAATACATATGGTTACAAATACGCTGGCCCTGAAAGCTACATCCTCTCTTTTAAACCAGTATTAATTTTGTAGGCATAATGGTTATGAAAGCTTCTGTAGAAGATGATGATTCGGGATGGGAGCTCAGTATACCAGAAAAGATGGAAAAAAGCAATACAAACTGGGTGGACATAACTCAAGATTTTGAAGAAGCTTGTCGAGGTGAGTTTGAATTTTTGGACTAGAAGTTCAGAATCTGGGAAAGGGTAAAATAAAATCTTGATTGTGATTTCTGCATTGCCTCAGTAAGTCAAATCAATAGGTAGGTGTGGTTTATTTAAGTTTGTTAACCACATTTATTCATTCTCTATCCTCTACTTTTAACTTTCATTTAAAGGATATAGATATACATACACACACACAATGATGTGTGTATATATGTATACACACATCATTAAATATTGATACTGAGGCAGTTTTTTAATTAAAATTGTATAACTTTAAGTAAAGGTTAGAGAATATATAGCAATAATTTTGAACTCTGGAAACAGGGATTATGTGGACCTAAAGGTAGTAGTAATATTGTCTATTTGAAGTTTGAAAATGATCAGGTTGTATCACTCCCTGCTTAAGATCTTAAGATCCTCCAGTGTCTTCCTGCTGCATATTGAATAAGTTCCAACTTCTTCCCCATGGCCTTTATGATCTGGTGCCTGCCTGCCACTTAGACTTCTCTTTTTTAATCCTTACTCAAGGACATTCTTACTGATTTTAGAGAGAGGAGCAGAGAGGGAGAAATAGAGGGAGAGACACTGACCGACTGGCTACCTCTTGTACATGCCCCGACCAGGGGTGGAACTGCAGCCCAGGCATGTACCCTGACCCGGAATCTAACCTACAGCCTTTTGGTCTACCAGATGATGCTCCAACCAACTGGGCCACATTAGCCAGGACTCGACTTCATTTTTGTACCACTGCCCCACTGAGCTCATTATGTTAGTTGTAAGTTCTGCTTATTTCACTAAACACTCCAAGGTGGCCCCCCTTCTTTTGCATGTTTTGTTTTGTGTATCTTAAATTACTTTGCCCTCAGTTCTTCACATAGTTAGCTCCTTCCTGACCACTTAAATGTTACCTCTCCAGTGAGGACTTGTCAGAACCACTCATCTAAGCAAATTCACCCCTTCTTTCTCTTCTATCCAACTCCAGCTCATTGAATCGCCCTGTTTTCTTCACTTCATAGCACTTATCTAATGTTAGGCATCACCATTTTCAGTTAGTTGTTTAGTGTCAGCTTCACCCACTGTAATACAAGCTCTGTCAGTGTAGAGATCTTGTCAGTAACCCTAGAACACAGAACATTTCCTGGCATAGAGTAAACGTGATAAACATTTGGGCATAAATGGAGAAATGAGCATGTTTGTTGTTTGAGGGGAAGGAGCCTTACTGAGATGGGAGATTTAAGATTCCACAAAGTAACAAAGATAGAATGAGAACTTGAACATTGAGAGGATTGGATCAAAAACATGGTAGAGAAATTAACTCGGAGCAGAGAAGAACAGGGACATAGACAGAAGGAAGCAAGGTTGGGATGGTGAAGATATAGGTATGTTTCTAAGTGGATGGAGAGGAATGGTAGAGGAATTCACACCTTGATGGCTTCTATATTGGTGAACAAGAAAGTTAGGTCTTCGGTGATGTGAGGTGGCGTGTGTTTAGAACAGTGCTCTTAAGGAGAGGAATGAAGACTTGGAGCATCTGCAGGTGGAAAGGGAGGCATTTGAATTATAAGCAGAATGATAAATCATGTGCTTCCCCTTTGACTGTTTTAAAATGCACGTCCAATTAAAGTATGCCTAAGAGAGATAGTGGGAAGAGCATTAGACTGGGAGTTGAGTGACTGCCCATATATGTCTACCTAAGGGAGAGAGAAAGAACTTTTAAGTTACAGTGTAGTTTTGGTGCCCGCAGATCTTAGGCTGTTAAGTGGATCAGGCCTATCATCTTGCACTGATTTTAAGTGAACTGTATTAGAGGGGTGTCATTACCAACCTGAAAGGGAAAGGTTTTATGAAGTACATGTGGCTTAAGTTGGACCTTAAAGGAGTAATTGAGTTTCTCTAAGTGAATCTAAGGGGATTATTCTAGACTGACATGAACCATTAGAGCCAGATGAAGCTTTTATGTTTGAGGAACAGTGAATAATTCTGCTTCGTGGAAGGAATTTAGAGTACGAGATATGGGTTGATCCTGCCTTCGTGTGGACTGAGAGGAGGTGGAATGTCATTTTGTTGCCAACATTAAACCATCCTATTAACTCTTCCATAATTAGCTCTTGCACTCTCTCAGGTGGCACAAATGTGAGGTATACATCTTGAAACTAAAACATCGACATAGAATTAATCTTCCTTTGCATGTAGATTAGGACTAAAGGCTGTTGGTCTTGAGCCTGTGGTATTAATAATTTGTTTTCCCCTTTTGAAATAATCAGATTTATTGTCTGCATTATAGTTTAGACTTCTAGCAACTTTCTGAAAACTAAATTTAAAACAGACGTCATTACATCCTTTTTCTTTAACTGTTGCAGTGTTTTTTCATGTTTGATGACCGGGTGATGGCATTTGGCGAGACTTTGGTGTATTTTTTCTTTTTTTTGTACAGTAAAATTATCTGTATATGGATGGCAATGTTTTCCATGTACATTTCTACTTATTCTTTTAGTGACTCTTCAGAATCCTTTGGATCAGGATTCTAACTTCCATCATTTCTTTTATTTTCTATTAGGCAGATGCCAGGCATTCCTTCCACATTTCCTGTAACTGACCTTGAGGCTCTTGTTTTTTTCTCTCTAAATCACTTTGAATGTATGGTGCCATCACTGTTATTTTGCCTGGTATGTAATAATCTGAAGAACAACTCTGAGCTTTGTTTCTCTAGGAAATCTTGCCTAAAATAGTCTCTGTTCTTCATATTCCATTTGGTTGTCTATATTTAGGTGCTTTGTGAATTACAAACCCACAGCTTAGAAATTTCACTTAAACATAAATAATCATGAAATACATACTGCTCCTTCTTCTTCTGCCTGCCAGATTCCCTTCTTGCACATGCTCTCCTAGGATGATGTCTACAGCCCGTGGTTGGGTATCATTACTTCCATTCTTTTTAAGCTCTGGTCTAGGAGGATATGGACCCATCTCTCATCCCATTTTCTTACCTCTTTGATAGCTTAGTTTAATTCTTCCTCAGTCGATCTTTATTAGAGGTACCATTGTTTAAGACCCTCTTTTTCCATCCAGTTTCTTCAGCTCTTGCCCAGTACTCTTTATTGCTCTCATTTCTCTCTTTTAAAATCTAGGTTGCTTAAGCTTTTTCTTTCTCTTCCTTTCTGTTTTGTCTTCTCTCACCCAGAACTTTTATAGGTGCTCAATATGTATTTGTTTTAAGAATAAATGAATATTCTAAAGCCATATTTATTCAAACCAGAAAAATATATGGATCTTGCACTTCAGAAGTTTGAGAATCACGTCACTACATTAAATGCTGTCATTTTGAGTGACTGCTTAGAACCAGCATAATTATGAACATAAGCTCAGGCACTGAAATTATAGCAATGCTTGGTTATAGTGTTATCCGGTTAGTCTGGAATGTGTTTCTGTAATCTTTTAAAAAAAATTATCATTGAACTGATTACACAGCATTTAACAATTATAGAAAAAGTATACTTGTAGATTCTTGGTAAAACTTTCATGGACTTTTTTTGGTTGCCCATTCCCATCCATGAACCCAAGTTTGAGAATCATTGTTTTACCAATTTGCAATTGGTTAGGACTTTATTCTAAGAGGAAAAAGATGGACAGAAATTTTTTTGGTGAAAGATCTGGGCAGCCTGTAAAGTATTTTTTAAGTGATTTTGGTTGTAGAAATGAGAATTACATTTTCCACATTTCATGGAATCAAGAATATTTTCAGTGGTGGGGCATGTGTTGGGTAGGCAGCTGGTGAATTGTGGATCACTCTTCGTAACTATAGATACACTTTTCATTGTGGATCACTTTAGATCGTTGTTTCTCCACCAGTGGTGATCTTGCCCCTCAAGGGACATTTGCCAGTGTCTTGAGACATGTTTGGGTGTCACAGTTGAGGTGGGGTAAGTTGGTACTGATGGTTAGTTAGTATACACCCTAAGGAAGCTGCTAACCACCCGATGCATAGTATAGCACTTCACTTTCAGAGATAAGTGGTAAATCAGGTTGGTTTTTGACTTTCTCCATTGTTGGATTTATTTTGGGCAGGGGTGGGGGATTGCTAAGAAACTACTGGTCTTTCTGTTTCCAGGTTTCCCCAGTCTTGTATAGTTCTACACTTGTTTTTCTTCCTTTGAGTTTATACCCTTCTTTTTAAAAAAGTAATTCTAGTTATTTTAATGAGATTTCAGGAAGGAATTAAAAGTAGTTGCATGTGCTCAGTTGACCACCTACACCCAAGGGTTAACTGATTTGTTTAAATATCACTACTATTAGGTTGGCCAAAAAGTCCATTGCATTTTTTATGTAAAATAAAAGACATGTTTTATTTTCACCAAGAATTTTATTAATTTGAATATTTGAGTATGTCAGCTATCTCCTGCTTTTGGCTTCTAGTAGGTAGAGGGCAGGGGTGCTGCTAACAGCTTTCAGTGCATAAGACAGCCCCACAGCAAAGGATTATTTGGCCAGAATGTTAATAGTACCTAAGAACTTCTCAAACCACTTCTGATACATTCGATCAATCGAGCACTTTTTCCATACACTGCACAAATCTTTTTTGTGTGTGTTTCAGTTGCATTTTTACCTTTCTTGAGATAAAGCATAACATGCCAAAAAATGTTGCAGATTTTCTTCCATCTTTAATGCTAAAATGGCTGCACAAAAATTCATCAATATGGTAAGTTTTTTTAAATGCAGGGTGACATAACAGCTGTCACAGTACAATCTAACAAAATGATTTCTTATGAAGTTAAAGACAGCTAAGCACTACTAGAGCCATCCTACAGAAAAAAAATACAGTGACATTGGATTTCAGTTTTATCATGGATTCAGTAGATCTAGCTGGGAATGTCATCATTTATAATATGTGTAGAAATCTATTCAAAGATCTCTAATACCAGTTTATAAATAATCTCATTTATGTTACTTTTTAGTGTATTTTATTGCTTATGCTATTACAGTTGTCCCAATTTTTTTTCTCCCCTTATCCCCCCACCACCCTGCACCACCCCACCCTCCAGCATTCTCCAGTCCCCCCACTATAGTTCATGCCCATGGGTTGTACATACAAGTTCTTTGGCTTCTCTATTTCCTATACTATTCTTAACCTCCCCCTGTCTGTTTTATGCCTACCAATTATGCTTCTTATTCCCTGTACCTTTCCCCCCATTCTCTCTCTCCCCACTGATAACCCTCCATGTGATCTCCATTTCTGTGGGATAAGTCCCTTTAACATTTCATATAATAAAGGCTTGGCAATAATGAATTCCTTGAACTTGACCTTATCTCAGAAGCACTTTATCTACCCTTCCATTCTAAATGAAAGCTTTGCTGGATGGAGTAATCTTGGATGTAGGTCCTTGCCTTTCATGACTTCACATACTTCTTTCTAGCCCCTTCTTGCCTGCAAGGTTTCTTTTGAAAAATTAGCTGATAGTCTTAGGGGAACTCCTTTGTAGGTAACTCTCTCCTCTTGCTGCTTTTAAAATTCCTTATCTTTAATCTTCGGTAATATAGTTATGATGTGCGTTGGTGTGCGCTTCCTTGGGTCCAACTTTTTTGGGACTCTTGGAACTTCCTAGACTTCCTAGAAGTCTATTTCCTTTGCCAAATTAGGAAGGTTCTCTTTCATTATGTCTTCAAATAAGTGTTTAATTTCTTGCTCTTCTTCTTCTTCTTCCGGCACCCCTATGATTCGAATGTGGGAGCGTTTAAAGTTGTCCTGGAGGTTCCTAAGCCTCTCGTCATATTTTTGAATTCTTGTTTCTTCATTCTGTTCTGGTTGGATGTTTATTTCTTCCTTCTAGTCCAAACTGTTGATTTGAGTCCCAGTTTTCTTCCCTTCATTCTTTGTTCCCTGTATATTTTCCTTTATTTCACTTTGTGTAGACTACGTTTCTTCCTTCATTTTGTGAGCAAGCTCAAATCAATTCTGTGACCATCCCGATTACCAGTGTTTTGAACTCTGCATCAGATAGGTTATCTATCTCTTCATTGCTTAGCTCTTTATCTGGAGTTTGATCTGTTCTTTCATTTGGGCCATATTTCTTTGTCTCAGTGCACCTGTTATGCTGTAAGTGGGCAGAACCTTGGGTATTCTCCAGGCTGGGGCAACCCTCTTTGCTGTGTTGTAGGGGTCAGAGGGAACGATGCTGCTCACTCACTCTGCTCTGGCGCCACTTTCCAACAAACTCTGTTGTGTGAGACTAGGAGTTTCTCCCGCTGCAGCAACCCCCACAGTATTTTACAGCTAGAAGTTTTGAGTCTTGAATTTCCAGTCAGCCAGCCCTCCTCACTTGTGAGGTCCACTTCCTTGCTGTAGGCCCCGTCTGCCTGCCTGGCTGCCTGTCT
This sequence comes from Carollia perspicillata, assembly GCA_004027735.1. Lineage (NCBI taxonomy): Eukaryota > Metazoa > Chordata > Mammalia > Chiroptera > Phyllostomidae > Carollia > Carollia perspicillata. The sequence goes on along the minus strand of PVKM010029055.1, from coordinate 1,798 downwards.
TCGCCCCTCCTACTGGTCTAGATGAATGTTTCTTTAACTCCTTGGTTGTTGGAATTTCATGAACTTTGATATTTATTGATCAGAACTGGAAGTTCTGATCATTTATTGTTTTAAATTGGTTGTTATCTTACTTTTGGTTGTGCAAGGAAGTAAAGCATTTCTACCTATGCATCCATCTTCAAATCTACTCATTTAAAAGATGGTAAATGTGTTTGCATTGTTGTCCTGGTTTCTTCAGGGGAAAAGACATATGCTTGAGGTGCTCAGCACTGCTGCACACCCACACTCCAGCCACAAGTTATGATTCACTGTTTATTTCCAAGGCAAATGGAAGTATGTTCTCAGTAAGATGTCATCAAATTCTGTAACTGACAAAATTAAGTTAAATTGTCTCTCACAGCATTTCTAGTTGTGCTTTACAAGGGAGTCAGGATAAAATTAAAAGGTGGTTTATTATCAAGATTGGCCAAAAATTTTTGTATCTTAATTTCCTTTGTCCTGAGTGGTTTAAGCTGTATAGTCTTGCATCCACTTAAGGCTTTAACTTAAAAGTAGAAGTGACCTAAAAAAATCACTGTGTTAACTTAGTTTAATGGTTTGGTGTGATCCATCATCTGTGGGATCTCCGAGACTTTCATTGGGGTACGCTAGGTCAAAACTATTCTCATGGTAATAATAAGACATTAACTTACCTTTTTGACTCACGTTCTCTTATTAGTGTACAGTGGAATTTTCGAGACTGCATGATGTGCGATGATGTCATTGCCCTGCCTGCTAATGATAAATGTAAAACATTAGCTTTCTCACTAAATTTTTTGAGAACTGCTGTCCAGTTGGACAAGACCCAAGTTACTTATGTCTGTAGTGCTATAAAAGATCGTGATTCTGTGTCCAGTCATTGGCCATGCAGTGAGAGTGCTGGTACTCTGCTTGCTTAGTGAATAAATTTTAAATTTATTCACCTGTGGTTTACTAGTGAGTGAACTGATTACTGTAGTTCTAAGGGACCTTACGAGAATCATCTAATTCAACCTCTCATTTTACCGATGAGGAAACCAAGTCACAGAGTGACCAACTTGCTTCTAGGTCTTTGTAGTGTTTTATTTTAAAGTTTGATGAAGCTATTTGGTACCCAAATATACCCTAAATATATGATAGGTTATTGTAGCAGTTGTTAATTCTTTTGGCCTCAGGGCCCCATTATATTCTTAAAAATTATACTCTTACACTCTTAATTATTGTTTGTATATTATGTATAGATGTTTACTATATTAGAACTTAAAATGGAGAAATTAAAAAATACTTATTAATCCATTTGAAAATGATAATCAACCCATTGCATGTTAACATAACATTTTTCTAATAAAAAGTCAGTGTATTTTCCAAAACAAAAAAATAACTTAGAAGAGGGAGTTTTATATTTTTGAAAATCTCCTTAATGTCAGCATAATAGGGGGCACCTGAATTCCATGTCATCTTCTGTATTTCACTGGTCACCACAGGTTGTTTTGGTTGAAATATAAGACATAAGTCTGACCTCACCAAATACATAGTTGAAAGACGGGTTATACTTTTAAGGTAATTGTGAATATTTACTTTTTTTTTTTTTTTTAACTTTTTTATTGATTATGCCATTACAGTTCTCCCATTTCCCCCTTCATTCCCCTCCACCCTGCCAACCCCCTCCCACCCACACTCCCCCTCTTTAGTTCATGTCCATGTATCATAAGTTCTTTAGCTTCTACATTTCCCACACTACTCTTGCCCTCTCCCTGTCTATTTTCTCCCCACCGTCTAT
>PVKM010029054.1:0-17963 GCA_004027735.1 Carollia perspicillata | reverse complement strand
TGAGGATTTTAGCATCTATGTTCATCAGCAATATTGGCCTGAAGTTTTTTCTTTGTTGTGTCTTTATCTGGTTTAGGGATTAGGATGATGTTGGCTTCATAGAAGGAGTTTGGGAGTCTTCCATCACTTTGGATTTTGTGGAAGTCTCTGAAGTACAGGGGTTAGTTCTTGCTTAAATGCTCTGTAGAATTCTCCTGTGAAACCATTTTGTCCAGGGCTTTTGTGTGTCAGGAGTTTTTTATTATTGCTTCAATTTAATCTCCTCTTATTGGTCTGTTCAGGCTTTCTGCTTCTTCTTTATTTAGCTTTGGAAGATTATATTTTTTTAGAAATCTGTGCATTTCACCTAAATTTTCAAATTTCTTGGCATATATCTCCTCATAGTAATTTCTTACAATCCTCTGTATTTCTGTGGTGTCAGTTGTAATCTCTCCTCTTCCATTTCTGATTGTGTTTATTTGGGTCCTCTCCCACTTTTTCTTGACGAGCTTGCTTAAAGGCTTGTCAATTTTGTTTATCTTTTCAAAAAAAACAGCTCCTGGATTCATTGATCCTTAGTATTGTGCTTTTAGACTCTATGTTATTTAATTCTGCTCTGATATTGGTTATTTCCTTCCTTCTATTAGCTCTGGTCTGTCTTTGTTGTTATTCCCCAACAGGGGGCTTAGGGTTAGGTTGTTTGTTTGAAATGTTTCTATCTTTTTTAGGTAGGCCTGTATTGCTATCAACTTTCCTCTCAGGAATGCCTTTGCTATGTCCCATAAGTTTTAGGTTGTTGTAAGTTAATTTTCATTTGTTTCCAGAAACTTTTTGATTTCTTCCCTAATTTAATTCTTGACCCATTCATTTTTTAATAGCATGCTATTCAGTCTCCATGATTTTGAGTGTTTTTGTTTTTTTCCCTTGGCGTTGGTTTCTAATTTCAGTCCCCTGTCATCACAGAAAATGCTTGGTATAATTTCAATTTTCCTGAATTTGTTGAGGCATGTCTTGTGTCCTATCATGTGGTCTATCTTTGAAAATGTTCCATGTGCTTTTGAATAAAATGTGTATTTACTTTCTTTGGGATGCAGGGCTCTCTATATACCAGTTAAGTCCATTTCATTTAGGGTGTTGTTCAATGCCACAATATCCTTGTTGATATTTTGTTTGGATGATCTGTCCATTATTGACAGTGGGGTGTTAAAATCCCCTACTATAATTGTGTTGCTATCAATATCTTTCTTGAAGTCTTCTAAGATTTTCTTTATGTATTTGGGTGCTCCTATGTTGGGTGCATATATATTTACAATGTTTATGTCACCTTGGTGGAGTCTTTCCTTTAGTACTATGGAGTGACCTTCTGGGTCTCTCTTTATAGCTCTTTTCTTGACATTTATTTTGTTCGATATGAGTATTGCTACTCTGGCTTTTTTTCCCTATCCATTTGCTTGGAACATTTGTTTCCAGCCCTTCACTTTCAGTCTGTGTATGTTTTTTGTCCACAAGTGGGTCTCTTGTAGGCAGCATATGTGTGGGTCATGCTTTCTTATCCATTCAGCTATTCTGTGTCTTTTGATTGGAGCATTTCTTCCATTTATGTTTAAGGTTATTATGGATAGGTACTTATTCATTGTCATTTTTGTACCGATGTTCCTCTCTGTCTCTCTCTTTTCCTTCCTTTTCTTACAGCAGTCCCTTTAGCATCTCTTGCAGTGCTGGATTGGTGGATGCATATTCCTTTAGACTTCTTTTGTCTTGGAAGTTCTTTATTTGGCCTTCTATCTTAATTGAGAGCCATGCTGGGTAAAGCAGCCTAGGTTGCAGGCCTGTGGTTCTCATTACTTGGAATATTTCTTGCCATTGTCTTCTGGCTTGGAGTGTTTCCATTGAGAAGTCAGCAGCTAACTTTATTTGGGCTCCCTTGTATGTTTCTTCCTTCTTCTACCTTGCTGCCTTTAATGTTCTCTCTTTGTCTTGGAATTTTGCCATTTTAATTATGATGTGTCTTGAAGTGGGCCTCTTTGTGTTCCTCTTGATTGGGGCTCTCTGTGTTTCCTGGATTTGTGTGACTTTTTGTGTTGTCAAATTGGGGAAGTTTCCATCATTACTTTTTCAAATAGATTTTCTATCCCTTGCTCTTCTTGTTCTCCTTTTCCTTCTGGTATCCCTATTATACAGATATTATTACATTTAATATTGTCTTGCATTTCTCTTAATCTCTCTTCATTCTTTCTGAGCCTTTTTTCCTTTTCTCGCTCCTTCTGGGTGCTTTTTTTTTTACTTTGTCCTCCAACTCGCTGATTTGATCTTCTGCTTCATCAATCCTCCTTTTGATTCCTTCCTCTGTATTCTTTAGTTCAATAATTGTATTCTTCATTTCCTCTTGGCCCTTGTTTATGTTTTCTGTTTCCTTTTATGTGTTCATATAGTTTGTGGTGAGCTCATTGTAGTTCTCCTGTAGTTTCTGGTAGTTTATTTTCATCTCATAGAACTTCCTGATAACCTGTTCTTTGAATTCAATATCTGATAACTGACTTGCTTCCATGTCTTTCAGCATTCTTTCTGAGGCTTCCTCCTTTCCTTTCATTTGGGAATTTTTTTTTGTCTTCTCATTGTTTGTGAGACTCTTCTTGATAGCTTCCGCTTCTTAAATGGATTTGTTCTGGTTCCCAGGGTTCATGGTGTGAACTGCTGTGGTAGAATGCCTGTGAGATTCAGTGGCGCAGTCTCCTTGAGGCATCCTGGTGTTCACTGCTTCCACATATTGTTTTTTTGTGAGCAGTTGAAGGGGGAGGCAGAATGGTTTAAGAGATCCAGTATAAGAGATAGGAGGTCTTTTGGCTATGTATAGTGTTAACTGTGATCCTCAACCCAACTAGCCAGTTTTAAGAAAGGATGGGAACAAGATAAGAATCGTGTTGGGAAGGGAAGGGTTGTGACTTGGATCTAGAAAGCAGTGAAGTTGTGGGAGGTCAGATTCTGTGGTAAGGTGAGAGTAAAGGGTAGTACATAGGTGTAGCATGTGAGAGAATGGTGTTAACCTCCCCAATAATAGAGTTCAGGAGACTGTGACATGAACTAACATCCAGGGAGGGTGCTGTGAAGTATTTACAATTGTGTGGAACAGCAGTTATTTACAATAATATTAGAGCAACATTCATATGCCAGAATGTATGTGATGTGAATAACCTGAACAGGGGGTATAGGACTTTGAGTAGTGTGCTGATGGAACACAATTCACATGAACGACAGTAAATTAGCAATACAATGTAGAAGAGGGAACAAGGGAAACCTGTCAAATGGTACAATATACCCTGCCAAGCAAAGAAGACTATACAAAAAGAAGGGGAATACAAAAATACTATTGAGCTAAAAGATGAAGGAATAATGAAAAAAGGAGAAAATAATAATAATCCAAATATGCAGCAACTTGCAGTTTCCCTGCAATAGTCGAGTGAAATTTGTCTCACTGTCTCAGCTCTTGGGTTGCCTCCAGTTTGAGACCACCTCAGGTTCTTTCAAAGTTCCACGTTTTTTTCTCACTCATAGGTATTAAAAAAAAATGTCAGGAGAAGGAAGAAAGAAGAGATAAAATTGGAAACAAATTGTAAAGTATTAAATCAAGAAAGAAGGGAAGAGAGAAAAAAGTAATTGGAGGATAAAACAGTAATGAAAAATTTTAAAATAATAATAATAAAAGATTACTTAAAAAAACAGCATCAAAAAAAAAAAAAAACACCTCTTGTTCATTTCAAACTGGCCAAACCGGTTTTTCTGGTCTTGCTGGCTGCAGAAGGCTGGGGAGTGATTGGTGTGGCGTTTCTCCCTTCCAGATGTTTGTTCAGCCTGTCTTGCAAGCACTCTCCCAAGAGTTAGTCTGACTCCTTTCCCCAGTATCTTAGATGTGGGAGTCCTGGTTTTCTTCAGAGTGCTTTTCCTGGGTGGTTATCACTAGAGGCTGGGGTGCAAGGGCACCCACTCTGCTACGCTACCTCCATCCAGCAAGTTTGGGCCCAAACCCTTCCCAGTGCTGCCAGGAGGGAGTCGCTGTGCCTTTCCTTTAACCCTGGGGTCTCTGCCTGGCTGGGTTGGGAGTCAGCTTTGGGGTTGTCACAGCAGATTCCCCAGCCCCTCTATTTGATAAATTCCTCCTACTTGTGCCTGGCACCCAGTGTAGCCCAATTCTCCAGCCAGACCGGTGACTATCGCTGTCAGTGCGTCACTGCCTCTCTCTCAGCTCTCGAGAGCTGGCGACCACAGACTCCGTGGGTAATCATAGCCCCGTGCACCTTGCCTCTTCATCCTTATCCCCCTCTCCATGACCAGAACTCTGCTGGTGTTTGCTGAGACCCTGGTCTGTTGGGGAGGGAGGGAGCAGGTGACCCGGCTCTCTCCCAAGGACTGCAGCAGGCCCTCCGCTTTCAAGCAGTCTGTGGTAGACCCAGTGCCTGCTCTGGGGCTACAAATACACCCCGGTCCCCACACTGGTCCCTGGGACCTTACTGTCCCAAAATATTCTTCTTGCTGTCTGGTTTCTGGTTTTTCAGTGTCCGCTATAGTTTTTTGGACTCTTATTTCAAATATGCTGGGATACTGTTGTCTGTCTGCTCTGTTCCTCTGTGGATTAGCCAGTGTTTCCTCCTTTCTGTAAGGAAAAGTGAAATCCACTCCCTCCTACTCCGTCACCATCTTCCATCCAGCTCAATCCCCATATTGTTGTCTCTGTCCACGGGTTGTGCATAAATGCTCTTTGGTTAATCCCTTTACCATAATTCATCCCTCCCCCCAATGCTACAGAACCCTATTTATTTTTAATCTAAACTTCTTCAATATTATTAATGGATTAGAACCAAAAAAAATTAAGTATTACTTCTGCATAAACTAATTCTGTTTAATTATGAAAGTGAGAGACAAAACTCACATTTTTTGGAAATATCCATAAATGCCACACACTACATGATGTAGCACCCTTTTAATATGATTTTTGTTGGTTTTATATTTATTTATAAGCTTTTCAGAACCTTACAAAAGTGTTGTACTTACTTAAGTTAATTTCACTCCAGTTAAATATGAATGCTTAAACAATTCTGCCTTCATGTGATTCCATATCCATCCTAAAACTTGCAATTAAACAGTTTTAGTAAATTATCACCAATCCTACTCTTCACAGGTTATTTTAGTTCCTCTCAACAATTTTCAACTTTGGCAAAAAGCCTGCAGTTCAGTTTGCCTGCTCTTTTTTGAAACTCCAGGAAAATATCATAAAACTATGATGAAAGACTTCATTCTTTGTGTTCCCAGCCTCACTGTTTCACAAAACCTTTATTCATCTAAAAACAGCATTCTTTCTTATTTGCTGTAGTAGCTCTTCCAAATTTTGACACCTCTCCCAAACACTACTCTACCACTCTATCTAATGGTGACCCAAATGTCCTTATTTCATTTTTTTGTTACCCCTTTCTTTACATTTGCTCTCTCGACAAATAGTTTGACTTCAGTAAATGTTTGACAAATATATTAATAAATAAACACATCCAAGTGAAAGCAAAGACAAGTGATTTAATAGCAGAATGTGAATGACCTTATTCATTTTGTAGTAATTAAATCAGTTCATAGTTAAAGGAGTCTTTTTAAAACCTTTCCCATAAGAAGAATCTACCTAATTTAAAGGAAACAATTACATTATAAGTGTAATATATGCTTACAGCTAGTATTAAAAGCATATGAAAGATTTAGTGTGGGCCCTGAGTACTGTGAAATTTAAAAGAGATCCTTTTTATTTTTTCAGAATACAAAATGTAATTGGACATATGTTCAGATTAAAACTTTGACAAGTGTTCTTATAGAATTTTTACCAACTAACGTTGTTCTTCATTTTACACACTAAACAGTACATCTGCCACTCTTATTGAATATCAGGATTATTTTAAGTTTTCACCTTTTGGAGTTATTATTAAAATATATAATATGTAAATGACAATAAGAGATAAATTATGGAAATAAGCTATACTTTTGAGGACTTAGGTAATTTCTGAGCATAGACAAAATTAAAAATGGTTAGAAAACCATCTGTCCTGAATGGAATATACATTAAATTGACTATAATTGGGAGAATTGGCTATGTGTTCTGATTTTTTTGACAAGCTAGAAATACGTCCACAAAGTTACTAAAGTAAGCTTTTATAACAAGATTGCCAGAAAAAAAAAAAGAATAAAATCATATATATTTACATCATCTTTCCCTCTTCAAGGAACAAAGAAATCAACACCAAATACAACTCATACACTGCACTTTTAGTTACAACAGCATTGATGTCTGTGTCATTGTATCATTGGAAATACAGAAGGAATGCTAAATAAGCATTATTTATCACAGTAAGATTTCATAATAATCACTTTTTATGTAGCAGATACACAGTCAAAGGCTATTTCCACTCAATATAGTGAATACCATGTATTAACTATAAAATCTGTAGATTTTTTAAAATAAAAATAATTAACAATGTTGACAGGATGTTTTTTAATGTACAGAGTGTGAAAACTGTAGAAGACATGCTACTTTTACAGTCTTTTTTAAAACTTAGTATTTGCTAAAATAGCAAAAGATTTAGCAGACCCAGGAAGTAACACTCCCCTGTGTGTGGCAGGAAGGAAATTCCAAGAATAAGTAGCATCCTGCAGATGACATGTGATAATGGCCACTGCTCATACAGTCACCAAGTTTCCTTCCCTGGGGCTTCTTGACACTTTGTCCTGTGACTTTTTACTTATTCAAGTGTTTGATTATATATAACATGCTATCTTGACAACTGAAATGGTTGACTCTTTGAAATTTTTATACTTTTAACATAAATCTTAACATAATGTAATTTAAAAAATTGAATTTTTAAAAATTCCCTCCCCAAAACACTATTTCTCTGGAAAAAAATTCTGTGGTAATCTCACTCCATATTATGACTTCACTAAACATCAATATTTCAGTAAATCATCTGTTTAATATTAACAGGTCACCAAAATCATCAAGGATCTTTTACATTTAATATTTTATAACGTGTCTTCAAGTCCCATGTTTCAAAGTCATTTGCCCCCAATAAGTGAGAAAAAGAATAGATTATGTTTGAGGAAGTATCAGTTCTTTCAGCCTATAAAAATAAATGAGAAGAGCAAAACCTCTGAAGGAAAATAGACCTAAATTTACGTCCTATTTCTGTCATTTATCATGTGGATTTGACCAACTTACATGGCATCTTCAGCTTCTTCATCAGTTAAAGAGGAATATCTGTATTATGTAATGAGACTCTGTGTGTCAATATTAATACAAAGTGTATAAAGTGCTGACATGAGGACTAATTGCCATGTACCCAGCAATAAATGAGGAAAAGAAGTGTGTCCGCATTAATGTACTGCTATGTGTAAGAAATGGGTCCCTGTGTTTGAGTAATTACAAATTTATCTTCTTTTTTAGGGCTTGATCTTGGTAAAACTCATGTAGCAAGTTAAGATATTTTTGCACCAAGAACTTAAGAATACAAACACAACTTTTGATCTCTCTGAGAATTATTCTCTAACTTAAGCTGACACTTCAACTGAGAATGAATAACAATCATTCTTACCAACTTGTCATTTTAGGTATGAACAGAACCTGGACAGTTCCCTGGACCACTAGACCACTTGTGCTCAGGAAAAGCTTTGATGCATGCTGTCTAGAGAGAGACTAGGAATCTAATCCTTGGTCTCTAGCCAGTTGGCACCAGCTCTTCTGATCCCCAGGCTTGGGTGTGCCTTATGTGGCAATTTCTTCCACCCCAATCACAAGAGACCTTTCAGCTCATCAGCACAGCTAGGTTCTCAGGTCACTGGACACCAGCCACTGGCCCTCACCATTCTAGCTGCAGGAATCTCTCTTCTGGTTCTTAGGATCCATACCAACTGGTCAGTGTATTTGCCCATTGCCACATATGCCCACATGGTTCAGAAATTCAAAGAGCAGCAATATGCTGGTTTTCTGGGTTCCCCACCTGCTCTCAGGCTCCCACCTAAGTCTAAAGTTAGTCTCTCTGGTGAAAACTTAGCCTACTAGGAACAGAGGCACTTTCCTTCCAGAGACATCATCCTTTACTATTCTGTTCTCTTTCCTTCAACCAGTCCTATCAGAGATTCCATTTTCTATTTTTGTAATAAAAATACAATTACAGTAACAATGATAATAAAATCTGTAACTATTTCTGTTCCACTTTATATTTTTACTGTGATCTCACTTCCTTTTTACACAGAAAACCAAGGTCAAGTTTGAGTGGAAAGGACTAAGAAGTAAACAAAGAAAGGTCAAGGATGATAAAAGCAAGGGTTTCACGCCTTCACACTGCCATTTGTTCATACCATGAACAGAGATTTATAATGAAAAGTCATGATGTTAAGAATCCCTTAGCTTCTCTTGCAAAAGGATGCTTTCACAGACAAGTGCAATCTCTCCTATTCAGTAAAGCTTCCCTTGATTGATCATAATTTGTATTATAAATCTCTAAGGAAATCATTTAGTGATGTTCTTGTGTATTCTTCCCACAGGCATTTATTGAGAATCTGTTATTAAACAGGATCTGTCCTGGTTAATAGAAATACAGAAATTAAAACAGTCTCTAATTTCATACAATCCACAGTCTAGTGGAGAGGATGATGCCCAAAAGAGATAGTGATGTTATTTTTGCATTTTCATGTGAATGTTACAGAAGAGCACCAGCCCCAGACTAGGCCATTAGGAAGGACTTCCTAGAGGAATTGCCACCTAGTTAAAATTAATGGATTAGCAGTTGTATATCAGCAAAAATTGAGGGAAATGCTGTTTCCAGTAAAGAGCGGGAGTAGCCAAAAAGAAATGTGTGTATGGATTTAGCTCAACCACACCACAGAGATGAAAAAACAAAAAACAAACAAAAAGAAACATGCTCACAATCTAGGCAGTCAGCAATGAATGAACTTGGCTTGTTTCTGTAGGTTGACAGTACTATCTTTGACAGAAAACCAGCAGGAAAGTGATCTGGTCAAATTGCCCATCAGGTAAGCCACGTGGAGATGGTGCCTAGATGACTTCTAAATTGCACACACCTGAGCTTTGTGGCTCAAAGTTGCTCTTTAGTTGTTCCATGTAACTAAGTTTTATTGTACTCAGTGTTTACCCTCCTAAATGCCAAAATAATAGTTGGAACTTGAGCTCTAAGTAAAACTTTGTGAATCAAAAATTGAATAAGTAGAAAAAAATTCTCCCTCTGTATTCTTAAACTGGTGAGATAAAGAAAAGCTAACATGACCTGGGATGCCCTTCCCCATTCTGGGACAACCAACCATTCAGGTTACAGTATTTGAAAAAAAAATAACAAGTTTCCTGAAAAATAATTCTAATTAGATATTTTTGTTGTTTTTAAAATGGGATAAGTTTGAAATATAATAGGTATCAAGTTTTTTCTTTTCCACAGGGCTTCAAGAAATAAAAAAGAACTGTTCATTATCATACAACCATAATTATGGCAGAAACTCTGAAAAATATTTTTCTACAACCTGGTGGATGAAACACACACTAGTTATCCCAAATAGCTTTCTTTCTTATTATTTAACAGCCTTTACCTAGAACAGAGATTTTTTTCTATGTCTCATCGTTTTAATTGTTCTTTATCAAACTCTTCCTATTCTTAGGTTTTCCCTATTTTCTCCATAAAATAAAGGAATGAAAACATCAATAATAAAAATGTATTCTTCTGGCCCACATATTCTAAGCACACAAATTTCACACAAGAGAATAGCATTATCTTCTCTTCATTAGGATGTTAACAGAAATCTCATGTAATTTAAACAATATCCTATACTTTGAACTTGATGACAATTATAAAACATTCAACTTGACAGCAAACACTGCAGAATACACATTCTTTTCAAGGAAACAAGGGAAATTTACAAAGATAGACCATATCTTGAGCCATAAGATAAGTCTCAATAAACTTCAAAACATTAAAATCCTGCAAAGTATGTCCTCTGACCATAATAAAATTATTTAGAAATGAATAACAGCATATCTCTAATAAAGACCAAATATTCAACAATAAAAAAATTGTACTTTTGATGAAAGTTGTTAAAGGAAAACTCAAGAAAGAAAGTTTTTAATATTTAAATTGAACGATAAAAAACAACATAAATTATGGGATATGGCTAAAGCAGTGTAGGAGAAACATCCATTGTTTTATGAATATACATATATAATAAATAGCTGTCATCATTGTTAGTGTGAAAAACTAAATGGACATTTTTGGATTCAATATCAATATATCCTTTGCCCCTCCTCTTTGCCTCTTTTTAATTTTCATTAAGTTATAAAGATGCAATCATACATGCTCAGCATAATGATACTAAACATAGAGGAAAACTGTCTTAAACTCAAATGAGCTCTTCTCACACATTCACAAACATGATGGCTGTACCGACATAAAAATATTTCTTGCCACACACAGATACATATATGAGGGGGGACTCCTAATAAACTGAATTTATTTTTTTAAATTGTGTATTTATTCTTACATGTTTAAACTTCAGTCATCTTCAAAGTACTCTCCATTTGATGCAACACACCTATTGAGACTTTTCTCCACTGCTCAGAGCAGTTTTTGAACTCATCGATTTTAATGCCTTTTAATGCTTCTGCCATTTTTTTTGTTTCACCCTTCCATATTGGCAAAACATTTCCCTTTGGGACTTTTTTCATCCAAGGAAACAAAAAACAGTCACTCAGCATGAGAGTGGGTGAATAGTGATGGTGGGACATGGGGACTCATGCCATTTTTTTGCCAAAAACTACAGAACACTCAGGATGGTGTGGGCACATGTGCTCATAAATCACCCATCATGAAATGGGCAAATGTGTTAAGTCTTCAAAAAAATTTTGCTGAAGCCTGACATAGCCTCTCACAGCAATGCCAGCTGGCACCCTGATACAGATGGTTCCTAGAATATTCACCTTGTGGTGGAAGCCTGTTCTACAAGAGGCCTACCCTCTAGAAGATAATTGTGTTTAGGGGGATCCCCACTCATATACTCAGTCTTCTTTCCTTGAAACCAGAACTGATTTAGAGCAATCAGATTTGTACTATTGATTTAAATAATGGTTTAAACCTCTAACATAATCCATATTTAAAAATATAAATATACATTTTACACATATGCATGTAAAACAGAGAGATTATACACATAAACAAAGATTACATACATAAACAAATAGCATATCAGCACTGTTTTTTTTAAACTTTATTACTTTCTTTCATTCTTTAAAACTGCTTCTGACTGTCCATTATCTTAAATTCTTAGGATGTGACATTCACATGTGAGGACAACATACATTTGTTGTTTTTTTCCCAGGTCTAACTGAACCTCTGTCACAAGATAGTCCAAAGCGACCTAAATCATCTGAATACTCCACAGAATAGACAGACCCATTGCACTGATGACACCAAATGAACGTACTTGATGAACACTCCAGATTCTCTTGTTCAGGTGCCTGGTCCAGAGGACAAGAGACAGGAACTTACCAGAGAAATCGTCAGGATTTCACTAGTCTAAGCATGCAGAGACAAACCTCTGAGGTAAAGGACAAGTTACTGTGCCTCCTGTCACCCACCATGAAGAAAAAAGCCTCTTCTGATGTTGGAGGCAGCCTACAGCACCCCTGGGATTATTGCTCTCATCAATTTTTTAGGTGTTGCAGAAGGTCACATTTGAGCGGGATCCGGAGCAAGAAAGGACAACTAGTTAAATCTAGTTATGATAATGTACTTGGATAAGCTGAATACATGAATTCCTTCACTCAGTTCAAAACAATATCTTAGCAGGATTAAGTACAGGGTCAATTAAAATAATATTTTCCAGCTGTATAAAAACTTTTACCAAAGACTTTTTGTCACTTATGAAGGCCTTCATTTTGTTCCTACAGAAGCTATCAGATTTGTTTGGCAATAAAATCAAGAGATCAAAGGGACTGAAATCCAAGAATAACATTTCACTGGAAACCAAGGAAACCTATAGAAACATCTTCACACAAACCAGAAAAGCTATTATTATCATAAATATAGGAAGAGATTACAGGTGAAGGACAGGAAAATAGTCTACTATTTACAGAAAGAGTGCCAAAATCCCAAATTTATGAAGTAGGTTAATACATTAACCCCAAATACTTGGACTGCCTTAAGATTCACTCAGTGAAAGCTCTTGGCCTTTTCCTACCCTACTCTCAGAAACTTCTTTAATAAATTAATTTGGAAAAATTTGGAGAGAAATTACTTAGAGTATTGTTTCTTAAGAGACATGCATTATACTCACCTGTGAAGCTTTTAAAGCACACACAGACTCCAATAGTCACCATCCAGACCCCCTAGCCATTTGTCTAATTAAAAAACCTTCTCTGGTTGCTGTGGCTCAGTGGATTGAGTGCTGGCCTGAAAGCCAAAGGGTTGCCAGTTCAATTCCCAGTCAGGGAATATGCCTGGGTTGCAGGCCATGTCCCCAGTAGGGGCTGTGTGAGAGGCAACCACACATCGATGTTTCTCTCCCTCTCTTTCTCCCTCCCTTCACCTCTCTCTATAAATGAATAAAATCTGAGAGTCCCCGCCAAGATGTAGGCATAGATAGAAACCCTTTGCTTCCTCACACAACCAAAAGAAATGTAACAACCAATCTAAAAACAATAAATAAACAGAAGTGCCAGGAAATCAAACTGCATGGAACTCTGACAACCAAGGAAGTAAAAGAACAGTCAACCAGACCAACCAGACCACTGTGCTGAGACAAAGAGATATGACCCAAATGAAAGAATAAAACAAAACTCCAGACAAAGAGCTAAGAAATGAGGAGATACACAACCTATCTGTTCTGGAATTCAAAACCCTGGTGATCAAGATACTCACAGAACTGACTGAGCTTGGTTGAAAAATGAAAGAACAAATGAAGGGAACCCAAAGTGGAATAAAGCAAAATATTCATGGAACCAACAGTGACAGGAAGGAAACCAGGACTCAAATAAATGATTTGGAACAAAAGGAAGAACTAAACATCCAACTGAAACAGAATGAAGAAACAAGAATTCAAAATAATGAAGAGAGGCTTAGGAACCTCTGGGAAAACTTTAAACATTCCGATATCAAAATTATAAGGGTGCCAGGAGAAGAACAACAGCAAGAAATTGAAAAATTATTTGAACAATTAATGAAGGAGAACTTCCCCAATCTGGCAAAGGAAATAGACTTCCAGGAAGTCCAAAGAGTCCCAAAGAAGTTCAACCCAAAGAGGAACACACCAAGGTGCATCATCATTAAGTTACCTAAGATTAAAGATAAAGAGGGGATTTTAAAAGCAGCAAGAAGATAGGAGAGAGTTACCTACAAAGGCGTGCCTATAAGACTATCAACTGATTTCTCAAAAGAAACCTTACAGGAAAGAAGGGGCTGGAAAGAAGTATTCAAAGTCATGAAAGGCAAGGACCTACATCCGAGATTACTCTATCCAGCAAAACTATAATTTAGAATGGAAAGGCAGATAAGGTACTTCCCAGATAAGGTCAAATTAAAGGAGTTCATCATCACCAAGCCCTCACTGTGTGAAATGTTAAAGAGATTATCTAGAAATTGAAGAAGATAAAAAACTATGAGCAATAAAATGACAACAAACTCACAACTATCAAAAACTGAACCTAAAAAACAACAACAATGAAAACAAATACTAAGCAAACAACTAGAACAGGAACAGAATCAGAGAAATATACATACATGGAGGGTTTTCAGTGGGGGAAGAGGAGTAAAATAGGGGCGAAAGGTACAGGGAATAAGCAGCACTATTGGCAGACATAAAACATAGATGAGGAAAAGTTAAGAATGGTATAGGAAACACAGAAGTCAAAGAACTTATATATACAACCCATGAACATGACCTAAGGTGGGGGGTGGAATACTGGAAGGTTGGGAGTTGCAGGGCAGAGGGGGGGAAAGGGAGCAAATTGAGAAAACTGTAATAGCATAACCAATAAAATATACTTTAAAAATAAATAAATAAAATCTCTTTTAAAATAAACAAATAAAAAGCTCCACAAGAATACTTCACAATGTATCCACATATTAAATTATCACATCACATATTTTAAGAATGTTATAATTTTTACTTGTCAATTATACCTCAATAAAGCTGAAAAAAGAAAACCCATGAATGATTCTGCTATATACCCTGGCTGAAAATTACTAACCATTTGAACAAATGTAAAAAATTCTATATCCAAATTTGACCTCACATGCATAGAACACAAAACATTTTAAGTGATGTCTTATTTGAAATCATACCCTGAGGATTTTACTTAAGGCATATTCAATATGCTAAATAACTAGTTTGAGGACAAGGCAGGGAGTGTAACCACATGTACAATAAAGCTTTTGTGGACAAATATGACTGTAATGTTAATTTACCTATAAACTCTTAGTATATAGCTGTAGGGAACTACCAGTACTGAAGATTATTACATTATTAATGGAGAGAAGAGAGTTCCTCTGCCAATTAAGAAACTATGTAGTATTACTATATGGTTATTCAAATACTATGACATGATTTTATTTTTTATTGTTGTTCAATTACAGTTGTCCCTATTTCCCCCCCACATTACTCTCCCCTTCCCTACTCACACCCTACCTTCCACATTCAATGCCCCACCCCTGTTGTCTTCATCCATGGATCCTTTGTACAAGTTCCTTGATTGATTCTTCCCCATCCGACCCCCATTATCCCTCTCCCACCTCCCCTGTGGTCACTGTCAGTTTGTTCTTCATTTCTATGTCTATGGTTCTATTTTGCTCACTTGTTTGTTTTGTTGAATAGGTTCCACTTACAGGTGAGATCATATGATATTTGTCTTTCACCATCTGGTTTATATTACTTAGCATATTGCTCTCCAGTTCTATCCATGTTGTTGTGAATGGTAGAAGTTCCTTCTTTCTTTCCACTGCATAATATTCCACTGTGTAAATGTACCACAGTTCTTTTACTGATGGGCACTTAGGCTGATTCTATGTGAAATATGTAGCCAAAAAAAACTAATAACAGATATATTAAGGGCATGCAAGTTAGTCAGGTCCTGTGGGTACACTGCAGTGTGTGTGTGTTTAAATAAACTGTTCCCAGGAGAGAGAAGCTTGGGTGTCAGGGACATGAGCTCCAAGTCTAGATGAGATCCACTAATAAAACACCTAGTGAGACCAACACCAAAGTGTTGAAAGACATCAGATAGAGGTTCCACAAAAATAATTCTTAAGATAAAGTCATTCCTAAAATATTTATTGTATATTCTCTAGATACTAAATTAGATAATGATAGAAAAGAGTATACAAGATAAAAGTGATTTCTACCTTTCTAAAGCTTATAGTCTTACAGATAAAACAGTTTCAAACTGTTGTAAATAGTGCCATCAAAAACAAACATCCAGGACACTGAAAGAGAGAACAATGGACCTGATAACATTATAGGAATAGTCAGTAAAGAGCTCTCTAAAGGTTTAATATTTAAACTGAAACACAAAGGAAGAACCTGACAGGCAAAGAGGCTGGGATGGCTGGCATCCCCAGTGTGAATGTGCTTTCTATATTTAACAAATGAAGCAAAATGAATGTTGCTAAAAGCTCTAGAGCAAGGGGAAGGTTGGTGGAAAGCAAACAAGCACAGTGACAGGACGGAGTTACTCAAAGTACAATTAGAATCTAGATTTAGGGGATAATGCCAAGATTTTAGCTTTGTCCATAATACTTTTCTGGTGTCAGTGAAAAGTGAAAAAAATCATAAAAATGGGAGTATCCCAGGAAAAGACACTAAAGAACATCTACCTCCAGAGATGGATGTAGGATAAGAGCCAACAGTGACAAACATCAAGACATCCAGTGCAGCTGAAGAGAATTCTCAGTGCGATTTGTGTGCCTGTCTTAGAAGCTTGAAAACAGGGAGGAGGGAACAGAAAGAGGGAAGAGAAACACATAGGTGTGGGCTCTGGAAGAAAATGCTGCAAAACTAAGGCAAGCTCTTGAATATCAGGAAAAAATTAACAGTTATTATTTTATTGTAATGTAAATGTATTATCTATAGAAACACCTACTATTTCTCTCAATGCTAACAGTGAAAAACACTAACACTGTATTGCAATGCAGAGCCTGTTCAGGGAACATCAGAGGAAAACCAGTGTTGTTACCATGCAGCCATGCAGGGTTCTACTGCCTGTCACCCATAAGTTTCAAAATCAGAAGTTTGGTGAAAAAGGAAAGGAGCCTTTTACTCAAAGGCTATATAATTTTGGAAGAATAATGGGCTTTTGCCTCAAAATCCATTCCCTTTAAAATACCCAAAGATAAATAACCCCGCCACCCTTTTCCAGATCAGTTCAGGACTGTGCCTGGAAATCCTTTTCCCAGTTAAAAGTACCATTTTGAGGGATACACAGGTGGCTATAGAATGATCATCCAGGTGGCTTAGCTGGTTCCAGTCACAGTCTGGCTCCAGGCATCTTTTGGAGTCTGCAAGCAGGTGTTCTATTCATTGCACTCTGTGTTTTTCTCTGGCTGCTGCCTGACAGCCCAGTGCTTGCACCCCTTCCCTCTGGCCATCAGCTTCCTAGTGCATCTGTGCACCAGGCCAAGCTGGGAAGCGCTGCACAGTGCCAGTCACCGGTGCTGCCACCACTTCTTGCATGGGGTAGGGCACAGGGCTTGTTACCTGGCCACAAAGTCTCCAGGGCCCACTGGCTTAGTAACACTAGGCCCTCAGACCACCAACAGGGCTAGAGAGGGAAAGGAAAGAGAGCAAGTCTTCATACTCCCTCTGTTTAAATCGTCTGCCCCCTTATTCTGCACCTGTGAAAGCCAGTAGGAGGGTCTTTCCCCCTGTCCAAACATTTCACTAGCCTAGTGCATAACCTGTGCAGACTTCCTTCTGATGTGTCACACCATGCTGCTTGGTTGCCAGGGCAACACTGGCTAGTGCTAGGCTGGTTCACTGTATAGCTCTAGCTTGTAGTTTGTTTAATGTTGCCTCCACAGTCTTCTCCTATGGTCCCTCCCTTTTTCTCCTGGGGCAAGACAGGCTTTTTCACACTGCCTCAGGATTCCTGTCATCTGCTCAGTGATCTTGCCAGATCCCTCCTGTTACAATGTGACCAGTTTTATAGAGTGACATGTTCTCCCATGATAGCTCTGTCAAAGGTACACTCTGCCTCTGGTCCTGTTGGCTGGTAGATCTAATTATGTAACTAAGTGACAAAGTGAAGACATTCCCCAATGACAGAGTACATGACCACTAGCAATGACTCTTCTACTGTAAAGATAGTGGGACCTCATTGAAGGTTGGGTAAGAAAGGGAAGAGCCTGGGCCTTGGTTTCATTAGGGTAAGAGCTGGCACCCAAATAAGTGCCCAGAAATTTCATCTGCCATGTCCAGTCTGAGGAAGGATTCGGCTCATTTCCTTCATCCAGATGCTGACTTTACAGGAAGAACTGGGACCTTCCTTTCATGTGTAGTTCAGTGAGAAGACAAAACACTTTCGTAGAGTTACTACTTAGTTTTTTAGGCTTAACCTCCTCTGCAATTTTTCAATAATTTTCCAGTTTCTCAGCCATATTTGACCTTGGCTTCTGATAATTTAACCCTTTAAGACTTGGATTTCTGCTACCTCACACAGACTGAGAAGTGTCATCAAGACAAAACATTTTTTTTAAATGCAAACACATAAATCTCATCTGATAAAGTTTTCAATTTTCAGGGATCTAATTC
Organism: Carollia perspicillata; assembly: GCA_004027735.1. NCBI lineage: Eukaryota > Metazoa > Chordata > Mammalia > Chiroptera > Phyllostomidae > Carollia > Carollia perspicillata. Next base: position 161 of record PVKM010029054.1, on the reverse strand, counting down.
CCTCCAGTTTTGCCTATTTTGAGTTGTTCTACAGTTCCTTCAAATAGTCATTTTGTTTTAAACCATTTTTAAACATTTAAAACAAATATTATTACCTGAAGATTGGTTAGTGTGACAAAATACTCTTGTACTAAGAGCTACAGCCCCAACTCTACCAAAAA